>JACBKR010002312.1:0-35583 GCA_014218235.1 Colocasia esculenta
GATGGATCGACGCGTTGACAGCTCATGTCGCGACGGGCCTAACCGTCGCGTTCAGGTCGCGATGGGTCGATCTGACGCAATCCGGTGCCAGCCGAGACACCGACGCGACGACGTGACGTGTGTGTGTGCGTTGTCGCGAGAGGTCGGGCGTGTAACGTCGCGTGCCTTTGGATCCATGCGGATCATGTGTTTGTGGTTGTGGCGGCCGTTGTGAGGCCATTGTGAGTGGTTGTGTGGAATGTATGGTGTGGATGTATAGTTTGTTCAGGTAAGTGCAGGTCTGGTTCTGAAATGAAATAGAACTTGCTGCAGTTCAGTTGGAGTTGGCGGCCATGGGTGGTCGTTGACTTGTTGGCGTCCAGAAAGTGGCCGTTAACATCATGATCTTGGCGGCTTAAGATGTGGACGTTAGGGTGGCGGTTCCTAGTGGTGACAGAGGGGTTGATGCAACCTGAGAATTCTGTAGGTTATAGGGTCACCCGAGAGCAGGTTTCCACCCTGCTTCTCTCTCCCTCTTGCCCCAGCTCCGTGTCCCCGTGTTTCTAAAGCCTCCGATAGGTACTGAAGGGTGGTTGGAGGATCGTGGGATGTGTGGCGTTGCTGAATTGCACGAGGAAACGTCGTGGCGTGGTGCAATTCCCGTGGGAGCTCGCGGAGGGTTCGGCGTGAACCGGGAGATGCGGGAGGTTTTAGTGCGTTCTGAGGTAGGGGACGAACCCTGTTAGCTCCGTAGGATCATTAAAATATGACTTAACCACCTGAAACAACAGACTTAATGCATTTCGGATTAAGTTGCACCATGCGGGGTTAATGGTGGTTTGGTGAATTTAGGTAGTAAAACAGTGTTTTGGTTTAAATATGGTGCATGGATGTTAGAGGGATCATTACAGTATGTTTTTCCGTGTTTAACGGTTGGAAAACCTGTAGAATCGGTTTAGGGTTTCTGCAGGGTCGGAGGCTGAAGAGCTTGGCGTCAAGGTCGATTGACGCCAGTCTCAAGCTAGGATATAGACGACCAGATACCTTGCCGTCTACTTCCATAAGCGGCAATCGATGTTGCCGCCAGCATGTGTGTGAACAGAAATAGTTAATTATGGTACTTATTGATAATATATGGTGCGTTGACACTGTTGTGCAATGAGTGCACATGGTTTCTGTGTTTAGCATATGAGATGTGCGGTTAGTTACTTACCTTCGAGGTTGCGTGTTGTTCACGTGAGTCCAGTTGGGTTCACGTGTGGTGGACCGTTGTTACTTGAGGTTTCCGTGGTTTGTGCGTGACGTGCACGTGGTTTGTGTACGTGGCGAGTAGTACAATGCCTACGTGGTTACCTCTCCAGTTGGGTGCCCCAGGTCTTTGTGAGCCAGGCTATTAGCTCGGGGCTTTGTCCCAGTACTTGTGTTGTACCGTTGAGGTCTGTGTCGTCTGACCTGGACACCCTCACTCCTTTGCTTGAGTTGTACGTCCGGCTGAGGAAAGACGACAGTGGGACAGTGACACTTGTGTTGTCTTTAGTCACTTGTAGCGCGCTCGTAGTTGGGGGTACGGACACCAGTAGACGTACTGGACCCCAGCTAGTCCTTTTCCAGTGCCTCACTCTAGAGAGTTCCGGGCCAGGATCTCTAGAGGTGCCAGGCATGGGCCTGTGACGTGTGGTCCGCAGGTGGTGGTGTTTAGTTGGTCTCCACAGTTGTTTGACTTTTCACGTGGAGCGGCAGCTGACCTTTCGTCCGTGGCTGCGAGATGAGAGGTAGACCTGTGTTAGCTTGTCCGAGTCAGTTTCTGGTGTCGCGAACCAGTTCACGTGGCTCGTGTTTGGCTGTCTCTACTTTAGCTTGTAACTGTACTGGTTTGCCGTTTAATTATTACAGTTGTTTTCGTAGTCGGCAGACAGTGAGTACTTTTACAGCTTTAATATCCTGTTTAGCTGTTCTATAAATTGTTGGTATTATTTACTGCTTCGACTTGTGGTTTTGGTTGCTCGGTGTTGGGGGAGTTCCCTACTGAGCCAGTGACTAGCGAGGCTCACCCTACCCCCACAGGTGAGAGCGAGGAGGACGTTTCACGAGCGTCGTCCAGTTCAGAGCCGCGTCATAGCGGTGTAGGGTCGGTACCTCCAGCTGTGTAGTAGCAGCTCTAGCAGTGTAGTGTTGTGTAGTGTAGTTAGTTGTTTACTTTTTTCAGTTGTACCTCGGGGTATGCCCCAGGCTCTTGTACTTCTTTTCAGTCTTGTGGAAATATGGCTATGTAAACTTGTGAAATATATAAGTGAAATGGTGTGTTCCTTTGTATTTACACGGATTGTGGTTTGGTACCTTGCGAGGCTTCGGCCCGTTCGCGGGAGGCAGACTCGGATCAAGTACGTTATCGATTTAACGGGCTTGGCCGAGGCGTTCCATCACAGTTGGTATCAGAGCAAGGTCCGTGTTAATATAAGGGAACTAGAAAGATACATAGCCTTATTTCGATCTTTGAACACTGCTGGTAGGGACCCTGGTTTTTGATAATTTGTTGTTTGATTTTGTTTGATGTTTTTGTTATGTGAGAAATTTCTGGTATGGCTGATAGAAGAGATGGGGTGGTGGAGGAGATGATAGAAAGAATTTGGGAAAGCCTTACGGATATTCGGGCAAGAATGGATCAGCAGGCGCCGGTACCACCGGGTGCAGTGCCACCTGGGGGTGGGGAGGCTGTACCTGTTGCTCCAGTTCCGCCAAGAGTGGAGGTGCCTTTTGCAGCACCTGTGCCACCACCACCACCAGTGTTATTAGCAGAGGAACCAGTGATGCAGGTTGAAAAGTTTCTGAGATTGCAGCCACCTACTTATTCAGGAGGGCCGAATCCAGATACGGCAGAGCATTGGGTTCATGAAATTGAAAGAGTTTTTGCAACTATGAGATGCCCGGCAGCAGATAGAGTTGTCTTAGCTGCTTATCAGTTGAGGGGCTTTGCCTTGGAATGGTGGGACTGAAGATGCAGACCACCTTTGCAGGCAGGACAGAGGAGGCTATTACTTGGTCGGAATTTCTCGATGTAAACGATACATTCTTTCCGATTCAAGTGCAACAAGTAAAAAGAGAGCAGTTTCGAACTCTTCAGCAAGGTAACTCTTCAGTTTTAGAGTACTAGATGAGATTTATGGCACTTAGCCGTTATGCGCCTTATGTGGTTTCAGATAATAATATGATGGTTGAGTATTTTATCAGAGGTTTGAGAGTGGAATTACAGGATGCGATAGTACCTCTTATGTGCAAGACAGTGGAAGAAGCAGCCCAGAGAGCAGCTACTTTAGAGAGGTCTATTCGGACTCGTCAGGTGGGCGAGTCAGGCTCAGGTAGTTTCCGACTACTGCAGCAGTCAGTAGGTGCAAGTAAGGGTAAAGCACCAGCAGGACCTTCTTCATCAGGCTTTGGTAAATGGGGTCAAAAATTAAAGCAAGCATTTAAAGGCAAAGGAAGAGGATGGGGAGGTCGTCAGCAGGTTTCAGTAAGGCCGAGGTAAGCTTGAGGTGGAGGAGGTCGTAGCAGAGCACTGCCAGGCAACCTATTACTCCACCAGGATATCGGTGTTATAATTGTAATCAACCGAGGCATTTGATCCGCAATTGTCCTATCCGAGAGAATATGGGTATGGAAGAGGTGTGCAGCAGCAGCAGCAGCCTCAGCAGTTTCAGCAGCCACAGGCAGGTCGTGGCAGAGGGAACGCAGCAGCGGGAAGAGGCCGGGTTATGGCTATCACCCGAGCCCAGGCGGAGGCATCGAATATGATAGAAGGTACTTTACTCTTTAGAATATTCAGCAAGAGTTTATTTGATTCGGGTGCCTCTCATTCTTTCATTCCGAAGAATTTCTGGATTGTATAGCTCATCTCTAGAAGAGAAGACTTGTGAGTTAGTAGTGGAGGTTCCTTCAGGTGAGTTCTTGCTCACTTCGAGCTATATAGATGAAGCTCCTGTTATGATTGAAGGGAACCAGATGCCGGGGCGGTTGTATGCCCTGCAGTTGTCAGATTATGATATTATTCTGGGTATGGATTGGCTTGAGATGTATGGAGCAATGTTAGATTGCAGAAAAGAAAAAAGATCAGATTTTGTCATCCTAATGGTACAGTATTGAATATCAAGGTATGCCTTTTTATACCTCTAAATTTCTGATTTCTGCAATTAAAGCTAGAAGGTGGTAAATGATGGGTGTGTGGCTATTTAGCTCAGTAAGTCTGGTTGAAGCCAGTCGGCCAGTGGAAGCAGTTCTCGTGGTTAGGGAATTTGCTGATGTTTTCCTGAAGATTTGCTCGGTTAGCTCCACATGAGGTAGACTTTACATTGAGTTGCTGCCAGGTACCATGCCGATTTCTAAGCTCCATATCGGATGGCACCAGCCGAACTAAAGAGTTGAAAAAGCAGTTAGAAGAGTTGTTGCAGAAAGGGTTTATTAGACCCGAGTCATCCCGTGGGGAGCGCCGGTTTATTTGTGAAAAGAAAGATGGAAGTTTTCGGATGGGTATTGATTATAGAAAGTTGAATGATGTGACCATTAAGAATAAGTACCCGTTGCCGAGAATAGATGATCTGTTGATCAGTTGCAATAGCAAACGTGTTTTCTAAAATTGATTGGAGGTCGAGTACCATCAGTGAGAATTAAAGAGGAAGATATAGATAAGACAGCTTTTAGAACTAGATATGGTCACTATGAGTTTGTGGTTATGCCATTGGGTTGGACTAATGCTCCTACAGGTTTTATGGACCTGATGAATAGAATTTTCACCATATTTGACCAATTCATTGTGGTCTTTATTGATGATATTCTAATTTATTCAGCATCTGAAGAGGAGCATGCAGTCCTTGAGGTTTACTCTGCAATTGCTAAGAGATAACCAGTTGTGCCAATTCAGTAAATGTGAATTCTGGTTAAAAGAAATTCAGGTTTGGGTCATGTCATCTCAGCTAAAGGAGTAGCAGTAGCCCGAGTAAAGTGGAAGCAGTAATGAAGGGGAAGTGCCTAGAACAATAACTGAGATCAGAAGCTTCTGGGGGTTGGCAGGTATTATAGGCGCTTTATCAGGATTTTCTAAGATTGCAGCTATGACTAATGACCAGGAAGGTGTGTCTTTTGTGTGGTTCGGTGAATGTCAGAAAAAGTTTATGGAATGAGAAAAGACTTACATCAGCCTATATGACATTAACGGCAGGAGAGGGGTGGTGGGTTTGGGTATACTGATGCTTCTGAAGGATCGAAGTAAATGTGTGGAAAAGATCTAGAAGGGGGGGATGAATAGATCTTAGCCACTTTGCGGAAGCTTAAGCAATTTGAAAACTATTTAGAATCAGAGGCAATGTTATCAGTGAAAAACTACAGATCTGATTAGATTTGAGTGAGTTGAAAAATTAGATGTGAAGCAAGTTGATTGAGTGAATTAAATACGAATCCTATGCAAGCATCTAGCGAATGAATCAATCAAACCACAGAAGACAAATGCACAAGGATTTTAGGTGGTTCGGAAATCACCCATGTGATTCCTACATCCACCCCTCACAACCGTGAGGCTTCACTAACACAACTGGGTACACACCCAAAGGTGTATGACAACTCCAATACTTCAGAGCATACAACTCACACAACCTCTAGAGAAAGACTACTCTGGAAACACAGAGCAAGACTGCTCAAACCAACCCTGAGCTTACAACTGACTGAGCTCGACGGCTCACAACACCCTGAGCACAATGCTCACACTGAAACTGCTAGACACCAACTTAAGACTAAGATCCTTTAGCAATAGATCTAGTCGAAGTTTGAGAACTCTAAAGAGAGTTATGCAGAAGTACTTGCATAATCCAAAAGATATCTCAGAAGAACAGAAGAGAAATTAAGTTGAATTGAAAGTCTTCGTTCTTCAGTGTACTCCTTGTAGAGGCTTGAATTGGGAAGAAGCATGTGAAGCTTGAAGTCCAAGTTGATGCTCTGCAATCTGAGAAGTTGGATCTTCCTCGAATTCTTCACCAATGAAGTCTTCTACAGGATCTGCCTCCTTGGAATGCTTCAGAGGAATCTTCAGGACTCAAATTCCAATTCCCACACCTTAAATTGGTGGGAATTGGTCTTCTAGAAGCAATTGGAGAGCAGAGGAAGGAGGACACGAGCTCTTCTGGCCGCCAGGAGCTTCTTGGAGGCTCTGAGAGAGTTGGTCGTTGTCTCTTGTGAAGGCAGGCCAAAAAGAACCTTTTATACCTTAGGATTCCAAAGATACCCTTTTGGGGTACAAGGGCACGCTTTCCTAGACAGATTCTGATCGCCCTAGGAGGACACGTGGCAGCCATCAACTTTAGGATGAAAAGTTTCCGTAGTGTGTCGACCTGCCCTGGTGGTAGTGTCGACACACTGTCCAGATATGAGAAAAGGCTGTTCTGGAAAGAGATCCCGTGTCGACCTGCTCTGAGTGTGTCGACCTGCTGTCCCAATTTCTCAAACTGGCTGTTCTGGGAACTGGGTCTAGTGTCGACCTGCTCTATGAGTGTGTCGACCTGGGTAGGCTTGATTTCTGAAAAACTGCCACTCGTGTCGACACACTCTTGACATGTGTCGACACAGTCTCAACATTCTTATTCATTTTGTCTTTAAATCTGTGTTGTTGTGTCGACACCATTGATGAGTGTGTCGACACATCTTTTGCATAAAAATGTTTGTACCTGAAAGATAAACACATATATCATAGTTAAATGATTTATCATGACTATAAATGATAAATGTGATTTGAAAAATGCTTTTTGAATATGAACCTCAGGTATGATGTTTTTGACATGTTTCAATTAAATTGCTTTAAGAACACCTCTTGTCATCATCAAAATAGGAGGGAAATGATATGAATTTGCATTCAACCCAACAATCTCCCCTTTTTGATGATGGCAACATTAAATCCATATTTCAATGTGGTTTTGATGAAGTGTGATTTTAAGCAATTTTGATTGTTTAAGTTTTGGTTTCCTTTTTGTTATACTTGTCAATGATCTTTTTAAGTTTTGTGCACACAAGTCAAACAAATTTAACAAGTATTCAAACAAAAAGACAAAAAAAAAAAGTTGTATTGAAGCCAAACAACCATTTCATTTCATTCAAAAGATCATTACATCAAAATGTTACATTCAATTCATTCATTCTTCTCCCCCTTGACATTATCAAAAAAGATGTACATTAGGTAGAAGATGGAGGAGGAGGAGGAATTGGAGCTAGAAGCATCTCAATATCTGACAATCTTTTATCCATTGACTTCATGCTTGACTTTATCTGTTCATGGATAGTTGTCAGCCGAGTGTGAAGATAATGCTCCATTCTATCAGAATGCTCTATCAAGGTGCTCTGAGTTCTTTTCAATTCATCTGAGACGGTTGAGAACTTGATGAGCCAGTTGACCAACTAGGTCTTTGCATTATCTTGAACTCCTTGGTCAAATCTGAAGCTGCTTGTCTATGTGCTCATTGAAGTTCCTCATACTTTCCAGATCATCCACAAAATGAGCAAATGACAATCTGGTGCTGGATATCTCATGCAATGTTTGGTTGGTGTTGAAGACATCTGCTTGGGAATTTGCCAATATTCCCTTAAGAACTGTCTCCAACTTGTCTTGATGCTCTTTTAGCTGTAGAGAGGCATCTGCCATTGTGCCAATCAACCTATTGAACCTTTGAGCTGCATAATCTGAAGCTGCCTTCTGTTCAATAAATTGGCAGATACTGTGTTTTCCAGTCTTGAATCCGTAGCTCAAAAGATGTGGACATGGATTGAATTGAGGAGTTGAAGGATTCAAATTTGTCATTGAGGAAGGATATCAATTCTGGTGGAACTGGAGGCCCACCAGAAGATGTGGGGTTGGAATGAGGGTTGTGGAAAAAAAAATGAGGAAGCTGAGGTGAGAGAGAAGCATGAAAGGACTGTCACCTTCATTAGGAACTGGGGCTGATCCTCATGCATAGGAGGCTGATCCTCTTGACTTAGGGGCTGGTCCCCTTCAGCTGGAGGCTGGTCCTCTTGTGCTTGGGGCTGATCCCTTGAGCTGAGGCTGGTCCTCCTGAGGTTGGGGCTGTTCCCCTTGATCTTGAGGCTGTTCCTCTGAACTGGAGGAGCCTCAACCACAGCTGGTCTCTTCTAATTTGATTTCCCTCCAATCTAAATCCCATAACTTCTGGATATTCTTAAATGTGTAGATGTTGGATTGGGAATGGATTGAGATTTTCATTCTCCAAGGGCACACCAAAGTGCTGAAACACTGAGGTCAGATGTGCCCATAAGGAAGAGATCTCTTGAGGTCTTTCCTTGTAGTTTCAGCTATGATTTGATAGAGAATCACATGGAGGTTGACCTTGATGTCTTTGACCATGCAATAGAGGATGAAACGCTGATGTCTGTCAATCTATCTCTTCCACCACCTTGAGGGGTAATTATGGTGGTCAAAATGTGGCGGATGACCCTTAACACAGGTGGAAAGTGTTGCATTGAACCTGGTTACATAGGTCTGCTTGGGATCAGTTGCATCTGCAGGAAGGCCTGTCAGGATGGAGTAGGCTTCATGTAAGTTGAACTCAAACTCATGGTAGTCTGCCCCTTCATCTGGTACTTTGAAAATGGAGGCAGCTACTGCAGTGGGCATGTCTATGGCTATCCCTTGACTTTTGATTCAACCCTTCGTCTGTGCATGTGAGGGTCTTGTAGAACTCTCTAACCAATCTTGGATAGCAGACTTGAAATTCAGAAATGAAAGGTATCCAGGATTGAAAGGAAAAGGGTTTGAATCTCAGGAAGGGAGTCTGCTAGTTGGATGTCTGAAAGGTCTAGTATCCTTGGCTTCAAAATCAATTGGCTGCACTTACGGATTCTGAGGGGATATCCTCTTGAGACTCAGAAGAGAAGAGGAAGATGATTCCTCAGGATGGTCAGAGGAATCTCCTGAAATGTCTGGTCAGGGTTTGAAACATTACCACCTCTGTCTGAAGTGGAGTCCTGCCACGCTTGGAAGCTCTCAGGGTGCAGAAGAAGAGGCAGGATCGTTTCTCCTTTTGTTCTTCTTTCCATCTGTTCAACTGGAACCTGTGGCGGAACTGGCCTTGAAGAGGCTGCTGATCTTGCGCCACGGCGGGGACCCAACTTGCGGACCATGGTGCAAGAGGAGTGGAATTAGGAGAGGAAATGGAAGAATGGAGGGGGATGAAGGATTGATGCGATTTAGAGAGAATTGGAGGAAATCTTGCCGGAAAGGAGTGGAAAAGGGGCCGTCGGGTCGACCTGATGCTCAAAAAGGGATGCAGTGGTACACTGCCCGCAGGAACAACAAGGGTTTAAGGTGAACCCGAGAGGTTTGAAAAGGGTCTGGCAAGAAGGCAGTGTCGACACATGAGGAAGGGTGTGTCGACCTGACTGGGGTTGTGTGTCGACACGAGAGAGGATTGTGTCGACACAGCCTTTGAGAGAAATTTGAATCTTTGAGAGGAAATTTTTGAGAAATTGGGGACATCTTTAAAATGACAAATAATGAGAGGAATTATCATTTCAAGGATTTTTAAGAGGCCTAAAAAATTCATTTGTTGTATTTTGCAAAAATTCATCACAGTTCAAGTGTCCAAACAATTTCCAACAGGATATTAGCATTCCAAGACTTGAATCAACAAAATGATAATTGAGGGATATAATGTATCTAACAATCAACTAAAAACTACCATGTTTCTCAATTTTCAAGAATTAAAGATGTCATCTAGACTAAATACAGTTGTGTTGAAAGTAAAACACAAACTTAAAGAACAACTTGATGAAGGAAGAAGATGATTCTTTCTAAACAAATCTCCAATAATTTCATTTTTTGTTCTTTTAACCAACTATCAAATGATATAAATCTCTTTCACTCAAGTACTAGTGCTTTTTACACACCATAGTCCCTGGATACTTAAGATTTAGTCATTGTCAAGTCTCAAAGGGGTAAATGATGACCTTTTGACATGAAAATATACGTTTTGTAGACGCCAATATTTCCAGTTACTCAGTCATCATCAAAAAGCATAGCACATTTGCTTAGTTTGAATTTATTTTCAATTGGATCCCCTTTGAACAGAGTTAGCAATAATGCCTCATGACATACATAGCAATTCATTCATGTGAAGGTGTGCAGTTTCTCAGCACAAGTGCCATTGCTCTGTTGGATTTTATAAGATTTGGAGAGTTTGTGAGATAGAATTCAAATACATCCAGTCATCAGTTGCAAACAAGGAAATGTTTTAAGTTCACAAAACACATTGTTATTTAGTTAGGAAGAGATCTGAATTTCTGTGGATTGAGAGACATAGTTGAAAGTTGATTAAAAAAAATAATATACATCACTCAAGGTTCATTTTGTGACTCTAGACTTTAGAATGAGGACATCATGCAAGAATTGATGAAATGCAAGAAGGGTTTTGAAATTTGCAAAAAGATGACTTTGAATTTTCTAGCCCCCTGAGATGATGATTTCAATCATTTTCATCAAAATAAAGATATGCAATTTGAAATCAGAAAGAAATTTTCTTCTGGACAACAAGAACTTCTCCTCAAGATTGCATATCATTTCTTGGTACTTGGCGGAGATAAGCTCACGCATAGTGAAAGTGTCCAGACAAGCATAACTTGTCCTTCTTCAAATCACCATTTGATATACCAAGAATTTCAATACAATAAAAGTTGAAGAATTCATTGCCAAAAAGAAATGGAAGTGAAATCTGTGCAAGTTTTGAAATCAAAAAGAAATTCTCTTTGAACAATAAAAGCTCCCCCTCAACTATTGCATATCAACTTCTTAGTACTTGGCGGAGACATATACTCTCGCATAGTGAAAGTGTCCAGACAAGCATAACCTGTCCTTCTCCAAGTCACTATTTGATATACCAAGAAGTTTCAACACAATCAGAAGTGGAGAATTTATTATAAAAAGAAGGAATTAGAATTGAAAGTGAGAGAGATAAGAACAATGTAGCTTGAGGAAGCAAGGAGTTATGAAATGCAAAGAACTCCCCCTTAGACAATGCATAGCACTCAACCCAAACTTAGAGAGAAATCAAGAAGGTGGACATTTGCAAAGACCAAGTTCTCTCCTTAAGGATGAAAATCTGTTTTCAGGAAGGGGTTTTGTGAATATGTCTGCGATTTGTTTTTCAGTTTCAATAAAGTGGAGTTCAAAAGATTTCTTTGCAACCTCATCTCTCAAGAAATGATGCCTAATTTCAATGTGTTTTGTTCTGGAGTGCTGAATGGGGTTTTTAGAAAGGTTGATTGCACTTGTGTTATCACATAGGATGGGTACACACCCTAAATCTTGGTTATAATCAAGAAGTTGATGTTTTACCCAGAGAATCTGAGTTCCACATCTACCTGCAGCAACATACTCAGCCTGCTGTTGACAGAGCAACTGAATGTTGCTTCTTAGAAGCCCAAGAAATAAGGCACCCACCTAGAAATACACACAAGCCACTTGTGCTTTTCTATCTAACTTACACCAGCATAATCAGCATCACAGTAGGCAAACAATTCTAACTTGCAACCAGCAGGATACCAAATTCCTAAGTCACATGTTCCAACAAGATATTTAAAAATTCTTTTCACAGCAAGCATATGACTTTCTTTAGGATTAGATTGGAATCTAGCACATAAGCACACACAAAACTGAATGTCAGGTCTAGAAGTAGTAAGGTAGAGCAGAGAGCCAATCATACCTCTGTAGGTCTTTGGATCTACTGACTTACCAGATGGGTCTTCTTCTAGCTTAGCATTTATTGCAATGGGTGTGCTTGAATGTTTAAGGTTCTGATAGTCAAACCTTTTCAGTAGCTCCTTGACATATTTGGTTTGACTGATGAAGATTCCTTCATTGTTTGGTTAACCTGCAATCCCAAAAAGAATGTTAAATCTCCCATTAAGCTCATTTCAAATTCATTCTTCATTTGATTTGAAAATTCAGTGCAAAGGCTTTATTGGTGGAGCCAAAAATTATGTCATCAACATAAATTGGACCACAATTATTGATTTTTTACTGTTTTTGTGAACAATGTTTGATCAACATTACCTCTAGAATATCCTTTTTCAAGTAAAAGGAACTCAAACGATCATACCAAGCTCTTGGAGCTTGTTTAAGACCATAGAGTGCCTTATTAAGCTTGAAAACATGGTTAGGATATTTTTCATTATCAAATCCAGGAGGTTGTTCAACAAAACATTTTCCTTTATATATCCATTTAGAAATGCACTTTTGACATCCATTTGAAAGACTTTGAATTTCATGGAGGATGCAAAAGCAAGGAAAATTCTCACAGCTTCTAGTCTAGCTACAGGGGCATAAGATTCTTCAAAGTCAATTCCAAATTCTTGGTTATACCCCTTTGCAACTAGCCTAGCTTTGTTTCTTATTACTTGACCAGCTTCATTCAATTTATTTCTGAAAACCCATCTAGTGCCATCATGTTTGTTGTCACTAGGTCTAGGCACTAATTCCCATACTTGATTTCTTTCAAATTGATGAAGTTCATCATGCATAGCATTAATCCAATCAGAACTGGATAAGGCTTCATCAATTGACTTGGGTTCAATTTGGGAAATTAGAGCTAGTGAGTCTTCTTCAATGTTTTGCAAAAAGGATGATCTGGTCCTAACTCTATCATTTAGATTGCCAACTACACTGTCTAATGGGTGATCTCTTAGAAAACGAGGTTCAGAAATTACCTGTTGAGAAGTGCCCACTTCTGGAGCAATATTACCTGAACCACTTGAAGATGGTGAGTTGTTGTTCAGGTTCTCTTCAATGTTGTTAATCTCCTCAACGGTTGGTGAAGAATCCACAATGAGGTCATCCTCTTCATTGTCTTGTTTTTCCCTGCAAGATTTAGAATCATTAGTGGAAAAGGAATTTTCATCAAAAATAACATGTGGTGATTCTTCAACAGTTTTGGTTTTCAATATGTACACTTTGAAAGCCCTTGACACTTCTGAATAGCCAAGGAAGATAGCTTCCTGACTCTTAGCATCAAACTTGTCAAGGTTTTCTTTGTTGTTATTGTGTACAAAGCACTTGCACCCAAAAGTTTTGAAATAAGCAACAGTTGGCTTTTGTTTTTCAATAATTCATAGGGGTTTTCTTGATTTTTGGTCTGACCAATGCTCTATTGAGTATGTGGTTTGCTGTGTTCACAGCTTCAGCCCAGAAGGATTTGGGCAAGTTACTCTCAAGAAGCATGGTTCTAGCCATTTCCACAAGAGTTCTGTTCTTTCTTTCCACAACTCCATTTTGTTCTGGAGTTCTTGGTGAAGAAAACTTGTGGAATATTTGAAATTCAGCACAAAAATCAGAAAAGGATGTGTTCTCAAATTCACCCCCATGATCAGTTAAGATATTTTGATTTTATATGGATAAGTGGTTAAGACAGTGGTACAAAGTTCCTGAATTCAAGGCATGCATCACTTTTGTGGGATAGAAAGATAACCCAGGTAAATCTAGTAAAGTCATCAATGATTACAAACCATATCTCTTGCCACTTAAACTTAGAACTCTGTTGGCCCAAAGAGGTCCATGTGAAGAAGTTCTAGTGGCTTAGATGTGAGTACATCATTGAAGACTTTAAAGGATTTCCTAGTTGTTTCCTTTAGCACAGATCCCACAAATTTGATTCAACTTTAGAGAGTGATTCAGGAAGACCTTTAACCAGATTCAATCTTAACAACTTATCATTGTTGAAAGCTTGCATGGCCAAGTCTTTTGTGCCAAGTCCATGCAATTTCATCTTTATTTGCAACAAAACAAAGATTTTCAGAAAAGTTTTTATTAAGGTTGATCATGTAAACATTGTTTTCTCTTTTCCACAGAATTTGATCTTGTCAGTTGATGAATCAATTATTTGCAAAAATCAGATTCAAACACAACTTTGTGACCTTTGTCACATAGTTGGCTAATATGAGCAAATTATAGTCAAGTCCATCAACTAACAAAACATTATCTACTGAGTTGAAGAAGTTTGACCAACTTACCAGATCCAATGATCTTTCCTTTATTTTTACCTCCAAAGGTGACTGACCCTCCCTCCTTTTCAAGCAGGAATGAGAATTTGGCTCTATCTCCAGTCATATGTCGTGAACACCCACTGTCAAGAAACCATACATTTGTGTTGGGTGCACGACTCCCTGCAACAAGATCAGTGGAGAGAAGATTTTGGTACCCAACAGAGTTGGGACCATCAGAATGATTAGCAAAGACATCAAATCCTTTCTCACCAAATTTGATTTGTTTTAGATTTTGTTTTGTTACTTTGGTGTTTTCAGCCTTTTTTTGTTGTTCTTCTCTTGGAATGAAAGCACCAAGATCCTTGTTTTGGTAGGAGGGGAGTTTTTCATTTGAAAATTAGATTCAGAGAAGGAGTGGAATCCATGGATTGTGTTGGTACATCCAGAAATTTGGATAAGAATATTGAGGATAATACCAACAGGGATTTTCATACCATTGGTTCCAAGGATTAGTCCAATTTTCTTGAAGAGTTGTCTTGGAGGTCCAAGGTTTTTCATGGATTATTTCTTTTCCCTTTTTCTTATTTTTCAGATTTTTATTTGAATTTTTAGTTGAGTTGATTATGGTTTTTGGTGTTGAACAGGTCGACCTGTCAGGGGACTGTGTCGACCTGACAGTCTTCTTTGTTTTGGGTTTTTGATTTTTTTGAGTTTTGTTTGGGTTTTGTTTGCTGTTTGTTGGATTTCAGTGTTTTCCAGATTGGGACCCTTAACAAATTAATTAATGGTGCTTTTCTCTTTTCTCACCAGATTGATCTTTTGTTGTTTCTTTTGTTGAATCCTAATCCATGAGATGTGGTTGTCATGTTGGATCCTAGCAATGCCTCTAGGTTATCTTGGCCTTTTGTGAAGGTTTGGATAACCTCCTCCCTTTCCTTTAGCTGGTTTTGAAGAACTTCAATTTCTTCAATTTTCTGTTGTTTCTTGTTTTTCAATTTCCAGCTTTTCATTTAAGTTTCTGAATTCTTGGGAGGCCTTTTGAGAGGCAAGTTTCAGTTCATCAATTAGGTTTAGGAGATTCTCTTTTTCTTCAAGCAGGTCTGTTACTTCAGATTCCAGTTCACAGATTCTATTGTTTGAAGATTGATTATGGTAGAGATTTTCAATTTGCTTTTTGATGTGTTTGTTTTCTTTTCTCATTTCAGAATATCTTTCGACTAATTCTGCATACACATCCTGCCAATCTTCAACACTATAATCTTCAAAGGAAGTGTTTACCTTTCCATCTGTGCTGTTGGCCATGAAGCAAACTCCTCACTCTCTGAGCTTGAGGACTTCTTCTCTTCTTTTTCCTCACTTGTGTCTTCGTCAGACCAAGTGGCCACCATGGCCTTTGGCTTCTTATATTTCTGGAATCTCTTGTGCTTTTCCTTTTTGTTCTCAGGACACTCTCCTTCATGTGTCCTGGCTTGTTGCACCTGTAACAGATAACATCTCATCAGGTTTATATTCTTATTGAAATTGAAAGAGGAAATATTCTTCTTACCTGAGGGAAATTCTTTTTCCCAGTCATTTTCCCTTCCTATATTTCAAGAATTTCCTGAATTGTCTGGTCATGAGGGCAATCTCATCCTCATTCGACTCAGATTCTTCAGAACTTGTTTTATCCTGATTTTTATCTTTGTTGCTTGAAGAGGCTTTGAGTGCCATAGGCTTGGTCTAATGATGTGTTCTTCATTTCTTTTAAGTTATTTCATATGTCATTAAAGATCCAATCAATTCATCCAAGGAAATCTTGGACAAATCTTTTGAATCTTCAATAACAGTGGCCTTGGTATGCCAAAGTGAAGAAAGTGAACGCAAAAATTTTCTTACCAAGTCTGCATCAGTATACTCCTTACCCAAAGCCTTGAGTCCATTGACTATCACCATGAATCTGGCAAACATTTCAGAAATAGATTCATTAGATTTCATCATAAAGAGTTCATATTCTGAAACTAAAATGTTTGCCTTGGTCTCCTTGACCTGAGATGTTCCTCATAGAGTAGTTCGAGTTTATCCCACATCTCTTTGGCAGATTTGCACATAGAGATTCTCGAATACTCCTTGGGATGGACAGCACACTGAATCATGTTCATGGCACTATAATTCAGTGTAGCCTTCCTTATTGTTCCCTTGTCCAGGTGTCTTCTTCTCCTGGTTCTCATAGGGACCCACCTCTACAACTTCCAGATCTCATAGTTTGGGCCCTTAGAAACACTTGCATTCTATTCTTCCAATAAGAATAGTCCAAACCATTAAAGAATGGTGGCCTATTTATGGAATGGCCCTCAGCTATGAAACCCTTTGAGTCCATGACACTTAAGTAAATGCACAGAAAAGGAGTTAAACAAGCAAACAAACAACAAGTAAACAATCAAACACTCAATACTCAGAAACAAAAACTGCTCAGTTCAAATCAGATCGATGTAAACCTGCTCTGATACCAATTGAAGGATCGAAGTAAATGTGTGGAAAAGATCTAGAAGGGGGGGATGAATAGATCTTAGCCACTTTTGCGGAAGCTTAAGCAATTTGAAAACTATTTAGAATCAGAGGCAATGTTATCAGTGAAAAACTACAGATCTGATTAGATTGAGTGAGTTGAAAAAATTAGATGTGAAGCAAGTTGATTGAGTGAATTAAATACGAATCCTATGCAAGCATCTAGCGAATGAATCAATCAAACCACAGAAGACAAATGCACAAGGATTTTTAGGTGGTTCGGAAATCACCCATGTGATTCCTACATCCACCCCTCACAACCCGTGAGGCTTCACTAACACAACTGGGCTACACACCCAAAGGAGTATGACAACTCCAATACTTCAGAGCATACAACTCACACAACCTCTAGAGAAAGACTACTCTAGAAACACAGAGCAAGACTGCTCAAACCAACCCTGAGCTTACAACTCAACTGAGCTCGACGGCTCACAACAACCTGAGCACAATGCTCACACTGAAACTGCTAGACACCAACTTAAGACTAAGATCCTCTAGCAATAGATCTAGTCGAAGTTTGAGAACTCTAAAGAGAGTTATGCAGAAGTACTTGCATAATCCAAAAGATATCTCAGAGAACAGAAGAGAAATTAAGTTGAATAAAAAGTCTTCGTTCTTCAGTGTACTCCCTGTAGAGGCTTGAATTGGGAAGAAGCATGTGAAGCTTGAAGTCCAAGTCGATGCTCTGCAATCTGAGAAGTTGGATCTTCCTCGAATTCTTCACCAAGAAGTCTTCTACAGGATCTGCCTCCTTGGAATGCTTCAGAGGAATCTTCAGGACTCAAATTCCAATTCCCACACCTTGAATTGGTGGGAATTGGTCTTCTAGAAGCAATTGGAGAGCAGAGGAAGGAGACACGAGCTCTTCTGGCTGCCAGGAGCTTCTTGGAGGCTCTGAGAGAGTTTGGTCCGTTGTCTCTTTGAAGGCAGGCCAAAAAGAACCTTTTATACCTTAGGATTCCAAAGATACCCTTTTGGGGTACAAGGGCACGCTTTCCTAGATAGATTCTGATCGCCCTAGGAGGACACGTGGCAGCCATCAACTTTTAGGATGAAAAGTTTCCGTAGGTGTCGACCTGCCCTGGTGGTAGTGTCGACACACTGTCCCAGATATGAGAAAGGCTGTTCTGGAAAGAGATCCCGTGTCGACCTGCTCTTGAGTGTGTCGACCTGCTGTCCCAATTTCTCAAACTGGCTGTTCTGGGAACTGGGTCTAGTGTCGACCTGCTCTATGAGTGTGTCGACCTGGGTAGGCTTGATTTCTGAAAAACTGCCACTCGTGTCGACACACTCTTGACATGTGTCGACACAGTCTCAACATTCTTATTCATTTTGTCTTTAAATCTGTGTTGTTGTGTCGACACCATTGATGAGTGTGTCGACACATCTTCTGCATAAAAATGTTTGTACCTGAAAGAATAAACACATATATCATTAGTTAAATGATTTATCATGACTATAAATGATAAATGTGATTTGAAAAATGCTTTTGAATATGAACCTCAGGTATGATGTTTTTGACATGTTTCAATTAAATTGCTTTAAGAACACTCTTGTCATCATCAAAATAGGAGGGAAATGATATGAATTTGCATTCAACCCAACAGCTCAAGGAGAGACTTGGCGCAGTGCTTATGCAGCATGTAAAGTGATAGCTTGCGTCCAGGCAATTGAAGCAGCAGAGGAGAATTACCCCACTCATGATTTAGAATTGCAGCAGTTGTATTTTCCTTAAAAATGTGAGCATTATTTTATGGCGAGAAGATTGAGATCTTCATAGATCATAAAAGTTTAAAGTATATTTCTCGCAGAAAGATTGAATCTTCGCCATGCAGATGGATGAGTATTAAAAAGATATGATTTTAGTTGGCTTACATCCGGGTAAGGCCAATGTTGTAGGGATCTTGATAGAAAGGCATATTGAATTAATGATGATAAAGAATGGAAGCTGTATGAAGAAGTAGTGAACTCCTTGTATGTGCCTAGTAGTCAGCGACGGGCGATTTTAGCTGCTAGTGCTGTAGAGCCGTCTTTATATTGGCAGATTATTGAGGCTCAGAGAGCAGATGCAAGTTTGCTTGAAATTGTGAAAATGGAAGGAGTTACTATTGATGATAATTGTGTGGTCAGGCTCAGGGGCAGGTTGTTTGTTCCTACAGAAAGAGAGGTAAAACAGCGAGTATTGGAAGAGGCTCATAAATCTAGGTACACTATCCATCCAGGTAGTACTAAAATGTACCATGATTTAAGAAAGCATTTTTGTGGCCTCATATGAAGAAAGAAATAGCAGAATTTGTTGCAAGATGTGCTATCTGTCAGCAAATTAAAGCAGAGCATCAAAAATCTGGAGGTCTATTGCAACCGTTACCCATTCCACAGTGGAAGTGGGATGATATTGCTATGGACTTTGTGGCAGGTTTACCAAGGTCGAATTCCGGGCATAATGGAATATGGGTGTTTGTTGACAGATTGACCAAAGTATGCAGATTAGTGGCAGTGAGTATGTCTTGGACAGTGGACAGGTTAGCAAATATTTATGTTGAAAGAATTGTTCCACTGCATGGTATTCCAAAGACTATTGTGTCAGATAGAGATCCAAGATTTACTTCTGGTTTTTGGAGAAGTCTGCAAAGAGTAATTGGTACTGAGTTAAGGTATAGCTCTGCTTATCATCCCCAGACAGATGGTCAGACAGAGAGGACTATTCAGACAATTGAAGATATGTTGCGGGCTTGTTGTTTAGTTTGGGGAGGTAGCTGGGAGCATCATTTGGGAATGGTTGAGTTTGCCTACAATAATAGTTATCATACCAGTCTTGGGATGGCACCGTATGAAGCTTTATATGGAAGGCCATGTAGAACCCCATTGAACTGGCATGAAGTGGGAGAAAGGCAGTTAATGGGTCCTGAATTAATTTAGCAAACCATAGAAATAGTGAAGCTTATTAAAGAAAAATTGCAGGCAGCTCAAAGCAGGCAAAAGAGTTATGCAGATGTTCGGAGGAGACCACTTCAGTTTGAAGTGAGAGATTCTGTTTTTCTGAGAGTTTCCCCGAGTAAAGGTATTATGAGATTTGGCAAGACTGGAAAGTTGAGTCCAAGGTATGTGGGACCTTTCCAGGTGATTGAAAGAATTGGGGAAGCAGCTTATAGGCTGGATTTGCCAGCTGATTTTGCGGATGTGCATGATATTTTCCATGTCTCCATGTTAAGGAAGTGTATTGAAGATCCAGCTCAATAATCAGATATCAAGGTGGTGACCTGAGGCCGGATATGACTATGCCAGAATACCCGGTTCAGATCACAGATCGAAAGATAAAGAAGCTGAGAAATAAAGAAATTGAGCTAGTTAAAGTAAGATGGGAAAATAGGTTGGGTGGTGAGGATACCTGGGAGTTAGCCGAGGAGATGGCTAAAGGGTATCCCTATCTGTTTGAATAAGCCTGTGTATTTTCTTTTTAAATGATAGTGCTTGTAAAAGTGTGTATGTTTAAGTTGTTTAACTTTGAGTTGTGTTATGAATTTCGAGGTCGAAATTTTCTTTTTAGATGATAGTAATGTAACGTCGCGTGCCTTTTGGATCCATGCGGATCATGTGTGTTGTGGTTGTGGCGGCCGTTGTGAGGCCATTGTGAGTTGTTTGTGTGGAATGTATGGTGTGGATGTGTAGTTTATTCAGGTGAAGTGCAGGTCTGGTTCTGAAATGAAATAGAACCTACTGCAGTTCAGTTGGAGTTGGCGGCCATGGGTGGTCGTTGACTTGTTGGCGTCCAGATAAGTGGCCGTTAACATCATGAACTTGGCGGCTTAAGATGTGGACGTTTAGGGCGGCGGTTCCTATTGGCAGCAGAGGGGTTGACGCCAACCTGAGAATTCTGCAGGTTATAGGGTCACCCGAGAGCAGGTTTCCACCCTGCTTCTCTCTCCCTCTTGCCCCAGCTCCGTATCCCCGTGTTTCTAAAGCCTCCGATAGGTACTGAAGGGTGGTTGGAGGATCGTGGGATGTGTGGCGTTGCTGAATTGCGCGAGGAAACGTCGTGGCATGGTGCAATTCCCGTAGGAGCTCGCGGAGGGTTCGGCGTGAACCGGGAGATTGCGGGAGGTTTTAGTGCGTTCTGAGGTAGGGGACGAACCCTGTTAGCTCCGTAGGATCATTAAAATATGACTTAACCACCTGAAACAACAGACTTAATGCATTTCGGATTAAGTTGCACCATGCGGGGTTAATGGGTGGTTTGGTGAATTTAGGTAGTAAAACATGTTGTTTTGGTTTAAATATGGTGCATGGATGTTAGAGGGATCATTACAGTATGTTTTTCCGTTGTTTTAACGGTTGGAAAACCTGTAGAATCGGTTTAGGGTTTCTGCAGGGTCGGAGGCTGAAGAGCTTGGCGTCAAGGTCGATTGACGCCAGTCTCATTAGCTGGGATATAGACGACCAAATACCTTGTCGTCTACTTCCCATAAGCGGCAATCGATGTTGCCGCCAGCATGTGTGTGAACAGAAATAGTTAATTATGGTACTTATTGATAATATATGGTGCGTTGACACCTGTTGTGCACTGAGTGCACATGGTTTCTGTGTTTAGCATATGAGATGTGCGGTTAGTTACTTACCTTCGAGGTTGCGTGTTGTTCACGTGAGTCCAGTTGGGTTCACGTGTGGTGGACCGTTGTTACTTGAGGTTTCACGTGGTTTGCATGTGACGTGCACGTGGTTTTGTGTACGTGGCGAGTAGTACGACGCCTACCATGGTTACCTCTCCAGTTGGGTGCCCCAGGTTCTTTGTGAGCCAGGCTGTTAGCTCGGGGCTTTGTCCTGGTACTTGTGTTGTACCATCGATGTAAGGCCCTCGAATTTCCGTCGCATTATTTGTATTTATGTGTGTATATTCGTGCTTGTGTATGTATGTACATATTTACGTACGTATTAATTAGTATAAGTACGTGTGCATGTGTTTATATTAAATATAAATAATGTATGTATTGCATGGTGATAGTATGGACATAATACTATATACATATTGCATGTATATACGCATGGTATGCATGGTTTTCTGCATATTTTAGACTTCTGGCCGAAGGCCACCTTGGCGTCAACCCCTGGCCGTTTAGGTGGTGTCAGCGTCCAGACCTGGACGCCAATTCTGACCCTGGCGTCCAGCGATATGGACGTCTACTTCTCTGGCCTGCATGCGCAGTAGAGCTGCAAGCTTCTGAAGCAAGGAAGCCCAACCATTGGGGGATGTCCCCAACGGCTCTGAGGGCTGTCTTATCAACCTAAGAGTGGGAGAGAGGCCTTACCTTAAGTCTGAACCCGGAGCTTCTTCCCCACCCCTCTCTTGACCCTTGCAAGAGGAGAAAAGAGAGAAAGAAAAACCCTAGAGAAAACTGTGAGAAAACCCCACCTTAGCACCCAAAAATCCGACCCCCTGGAGCTAGATCCGGCCATCTTCCACGACAAGAAGGTAGCCGGATCAAAGGAGGAGGCTTCCCCGATGTCCCCTTGCTGTGGAGATCATCCAAGAGCCCGGAGGAAGGTGATCTTGGAGGCCGTTTTGCAACTTCTTGGGACTGCCCAAGGAGAGCTTCTTCAAGCCCTAGATCCCTTGGTGTAATTTTCTAAAGGCAAGTAACCTGTCCATGATGTTCCCGTATGAGTCTAGGTCGTTTCTATCATTTTTATGGAATTTTCCTCGAGTCCTAGACCCTCACATTCACTCAAGTTTGAGAGCTCGGGTCTGTGTTTCTGCACAGACCTGCATTGACGGCAAGGTCCCTGGACGCCGATATCATGCTTGGCGTCCATCGACCATGCCGCTGACCCTGAGTCAGCGGGCAGAGACCGCCGCCAAGTTCCTCTGGACAGAACAGTGAACTGTTCTGCCCTTCCTATACTCTAATTTCGGTATGGTTTCCGTGATGAGGATATATGGTAATCCTATACACTATGTATATTGTCAATTGTGGTGTGTGGATGAATGTGATGTGTGATGGTGAATGTAGGAAAGTTGTATCCCTTAAACTTGTAAGCATGACGTGTTGATGATCTTGCCAAATTTATGTTTCATGAGTAGGATTAGTCTGAATGCCTTGGTTTTGTCACTTTATGAAGATTAGTAGATCAGTAGATGTATGCCCAATTTTTGGTAAATTGTTCATGCTTGTATAGATTGCAAATAAATTCGGTTCGGTAAATAGAAAGACATGCAAGAATGGTTTGTGGTGATCGATTTGTGATTGTATGATTTAGGATAGTTCTGTATTCTCAAATCATGCACATAATGGTAATCCCTGTTCAAACAGTAAATGGCAAATTGCATGATGTGTTAAATTCCATGTAACTTAAAGTGTGAATAGCATGCTAAATATGTGTTTTATTTACTGTAAATTCCATTTAGCTCAGAAAAATCTGAAAATTGAGTGTATGATCTAGAACCCGAAAATAGCATGTGGTTAAAATTTCAGGTCATTTGGACCAGTATATATGAAGTTATGTATTTTCCATGTGAATTATAGAAATCTACGTATGATATCGTAATGTGATTAGATAGTGCTTAAACCTAATGAAACTGTGGTGAAATTACTGTGTGTTAAACTCCTGAAATCTGTAGTGCCATGTTAGGAAAAACAGAGATGTGCATGTGAGTGAGAAAGTGAATGAGATGAAAAGTGATATGTGTAAACTATGTGTGAAAATCGGTAAAATGTGTAAAAGTGTAACTGTGCCAATGTGACACTGCTTCCGTAGAGGGCAGTGGAGCTGTATCAGGGAAAAGTCCCCCTGAGAAAGTTCAATGTGTAAGTGACCCTAAGGGCATTAGGGGGAAATCCTGGAGGTGGACAAGTACCACTGGTTAGGGTGGAGACTTGTTCTCCCGGTCTGCGCAGTCCAAGAGTCGCCATTGGAATGCCTAGATGGCGTCTATGTGTAATGTGATGTGTATATGTCCTTCTTTGGTGGTTTGGACTATGTGTCACGGCACCTAAAATGTGTAATGTGATGTGTATATGTCCTTCTTTGGTGGTTTGGACTATGTGTCACGGCACCTAAAATGTGTAATGTGAAATGTGTAATGGTATGTGTTCATGTGTAAATGTGTAAGTGAACAATGTGAATGTGTATGTGTAAAGTGTAACCATGTGAAAGAGGAAACTTGTGTAAAGAAAATGTGAAATTCTAAATGTGAGGATATGATGTGTTGAAACCCATGTGAGACAAATCTGAAATCATGTGAAATCAGTGAATTTATTATTATCATCATTTATATGTGCAAAGATGTCTAGAATCCATGTTAGGGATAATTGGTAAAAACGGGTACAAGATAGCATGATTGTTTGTTCACATGATATGGTTTACGCAATATTGTAGCTCTCATGATAGGTTTACAGCCATTAAACCATGTGAAATCAGCAACTTAAGCATGTGAAAATGTTATGTATGTGTTTAAAAACATGTAAGATCCATGCTAGTCGTTGTTTTCCTTTCATGCATGCACAATGTTCGTCTTGGTAGCTCTCATGTCTTGGTTCTCTAAAGACAAAATTTTATGAGTAAATGGATAGAGAGCATGTGATAGGTAACTTTTATCCTTAGAAATCTGAAAGCATGATCCATGTATAAAGTTGTAAAACTTTCATGATAGGTTGAAACTTTAAATTGACTAGCTGCCATGTGTTACAAATTGTAAATGTGCATGTAGAAACCACTAAGACTTTTACGTGTATGTTATGGGTAGTGTTTCTTGCTGAGTCTCTGGACTCACTCCTGCTTCGGCGTACAGTGTAGTTGGTGACGTGGCACCTTTGGAGGAGGTAGCAGAGACGGGACTCCGAGCGCGGAGATTAGCTAGTTTTGGAGTTTCTTGTGACTTGTGTATTTCATAGTATGTAATTTGAACATTGTACTAGAAAATCATGAAAAGATGTATAAGTGTGGACATTTTGTATTTATTTCAGCAGTTTAAATTATGTGAACTTTTAGTTCCTTATTGTTAATTGCAAACTTCATGTATGGTTAATGTGGATGATGAATGAAGAAGATAGATGTCTTTTACTTCCGCTACTGTTGTATATTCCGTGTATCTCAGCTATTAGTATCGTTTGGTAAATGTCCCACTGTGAGGACTCTTCTGTACCGACGTGGGTTGGTATAACCGTACCGGATAATGAGGGCCGTCACAGTCGAGGTCTGTGTCGTCTGACTGGACACCCTTGATGACCAAACTTTTGATGATTAACAAAATAGTACTAATGAACTTTTGATGATTAACAAATAGTACTAATGAACTTTTGATGATTAACAAAATATTACTAATGGTTTTTGATGCCAAATAGTAATAATGAGTTACCTGAGCTTTGAGAACAGGTAGTAAAAGGAAAATGAAATTCAGGACAAATAAGGTAAGTTCATCTCACATTTTGTCTAAGTCCTCATATGTCTCCTTAGACTTCACATCGAAACTTCTTTGATAAGCAGAACGATTTCCTTTTGACCGAACAGTTTCAACAAATCGATGCCGCAACGTCCTTAAAATATCATAATATTTCTTCAGAACTCGCAACGACTTCTAGCCGTAACGATTTCTTTAGACTCCCGCAACGATTTCTTCAGAAACTCGCAACGACTTCTAGCCGTAACGATTTCCTTTAGACTCCGTAACGATTTCTTCAGAACTCGCAACGACTTCTAGCCGTAACGATTTCGAAACTCCGTTAACGATTTCTTTAGACTCGTAACGATTTCTTCAGAACCGCAACGACTTCTAGCCATAATGATTTCTTCAGAACTCGCAACGACTTCTAGCCGTAACGATTTCTTTAGACTTCGTAACGATTTCTTCAGAACTCGCAACGACTTCTAGCCGTAACGATTTCTTTAGAATCCGAATGATTTCTTCAGAACTCGCAACGACTTCTAGCCGTAACGATTCTTCAGAACTCGCAATGACTTTTAGCCGTAACGATTTCTTTAGACCTCGTAACGTTTCTTTAGAACTCGCAACGACTCCTAGCCATAACGATTTCTTTAGACGTGTAACGATTTCTTTAGTTCTCGCAACGATTTCTTCATAACGACTTGTAAGGCGTAACGATTTCTCGCAACGATTCTTTTAGAAACACAACGACTTGATCTCATAACGATTTCTTTAGACGTTGTAACGATTTCTTTAGTCTCGCAACGATTTCTTTAGAACTATACGACTTTGTAAGGCGTAACGAGTTTCGCAACGATTTTTTAGAAACACAACGACTTGCACTCATAACGATTTCTTGTATCATCTATTATAGAACGACTTGCTATGACTCATAACGATTTCATAAGTCATTGAGCCATTGATTGTATATCTCTCATCGACTTGACTTTATCTGTGTGACTAGTCAAAGTCCACTTTTACTTATCTCTGACACACCCACATGTGAATGACCTAACGTATCTCTGCATGCATGCAGAAGATATCGTCCATAATCATGCCTATTCTGCAAACGTCTTTTAGAGTCAGCTACTCGGTCTTACTATTTCCATGCTATTCTTTTATCGTTGACTGACGTCAAGATAGCTTAGCTGTTGGCTATATGAGTTTGATAAGCGTGCAGGTAACAGATTCATTTCTCTTTGCAACGCTACCTCAAATAGAAGACAAAAGATATCTAGGAGATCTTTTCTCCTTGCGTGTTCAACGTGTTCAAAGATTGCTGACTGGAAGTTTCCAAGACCCAACCTTCTCTCAGTCTAACGTACACCTGGATGAGAGACAACGGTACCTTAACGTTCAAATTTCAAATGGAAGCTTATATATAAGACTCAAGACGGAGAAGCAGAAAAATGAGACGTGGAACAAAAGTGCACATCATTCAAAGAGCAAGCAACTCAAATTCTACGAGTCTTTAGAGTTCAAACTAGAGCCAAGCGTTCATTCCATTGTTTCCTGCAGCTCTACTGCTCTCAGTGTTCATAGAAGATTCTCTTGTGTGAGAGCCTGTGTTGTCTTTGGAGAGAACCCTTGCTAAATCCTTTTCTCTCTTGAGGCTTGTCTGCTTCAGCTTGTAGCTAGTTTAGCTAGGGTCTGAAGTGTGTTCTTCAATCCTCCTTTCATTGGTTGTACCCTCTGGACGAAGGAAGACCTGGTGGTATCCAGGGTGATTGTTTTCCCTTCAGGTTGAAGGAAGACCAGTTGAGACTGGGTGTAAGGATCCGTGAGGGGGATAGTACCCTTGTTAGTGAAATCCTGAGGTATTGCTCAGGGACTGGACGTAGGTCTCCTGTGGAGAGGAGTTCCGAACCAGGATAAAATCCTTGTGTCGTGTGGCTGTGTTTTGTGCGTTTGCTATTCTTTTCCTCTAACTCTAACTACTGTTTAAGTTGTTGTGTAATCTTTTAGTGAACAGGTTTTTAATCAAGATCAAATTTTAATAACCCATTCACCCCCCCTCTGGGCTAGCTAGCTGGGCAACAAGTGGTATCAGAGCGGGTCTCTTCGACAAAGAAGAAGATCCAACGATCTGAAGAGCAAAGATCAATGGCAGCCCAAAGCAACTTCGAAGGTCAGTCAGTCAACAGGCCTCCCTTGTTCGATGGAGAAGATTACACCTACTGGAAGACAAGAATGGAATACTTCCTACAAGGCCATGATTATACAATTTGGTCCATTGTAGAAGAAGGTGATCTTCTAGTCACTAATGCTAAGGCGCAGTGGACAGATGACGACAGACAGAAGAAGAATATCTCTGAACTGCAAGGCCAAAGAGCATCCTTTGTTGTGCCCTAAGCAAGAAAGAATTCAACAGAGTTTCAGCCTGCAAATCCGCTATGGAGATGTGGGGGAAAACTTAGAATTACATATGAGGGACAGACAAGGTAAAGGAGACAAGATTGATATTCTTGTGACTCAGTATGAAAGGTTCCAGATGCAATCAGGTGAATCTATAACTCAGATGTTTAATAGATTCACAGATATTACAAATGGATTAGCTGGTCTAGGAAAAGTTTATGATGTACAGATATGGTCAGAAAGATCCTCAGATCACTCCCATCATGGACTCCAAAAGTTACAGCCATTGAGGAAGCAAATGATCTAAAGCAAATGTCATTGGAAAAGCTAATAGGATCTCTCATGGCTCATGAGATAAATATGGAGAGATTAGGAGAATCCTCAAGCAGAAGGAAGCAGTCAAATGCTCTCAAGATAAATGATGATATATCAGAGGAATCCTTGGATAACAGTGACAGTAGCAAAGACAGTGATGATGAAGAAGCCATGTTGTCTCGAAGACTTCAGAGAATACTAGCAAAGAAGAAAAAGCATCAGTCTGGAAGAAGATTTTTCAAGAGGAACAAAGACTTCAGAAAGCCAGAAGTAAAGGATCCAAAGAAAGGAGAAGTAATATGCTATGAATGTAAGAAGCCGGGACACATCAAGGCAGATTGTCCATGATCAAAAAGAGTGATCACAAGAAGAAGGACAACTTCAGAAGATTTAAGAAGTACAAAAAGAAAGCAATGGCAGCTGCTTGGGAGAACAGCAGTGACTCAGATAGTGAGTCAAGCTCGAGCAGTGAAGGAGAAGAAGCAAACTTGGCCCTCATGGCCAACACCGAAGATAGGTAACTTCTGACTCTTCCTTTGATTCATGCAATGAGTCAGATTCGATAACCTAGAGAGTGCTTTTAATGAACTCTATGAAAAATATAAAGAAGTATCTAAATACTTAAAAATAGTAAGAAAAATCTAGTCTGTTAGAAAATACAAACTCAGACCTAAAAACAGAAAATGAAGAACTTGAAAACAAATAACTGAACACAAAAGAAGAAATGAATTATTGTGTGAAGATTTAAAAGAGAAAAACAGAAAAATAACTAACCTAGAAAAACAAGAAGACTTAAGTGAACTCAAAACAGAAATAGAAAGACTAAATAAAGAAAATGAACACCTGACAAACACTATAAATAAGTTCACAAATAATAAACCACTCCTAATGATAAATGGAGCTAAAAGATCAACTAAAAAGAAATATGGTTTTGGATATACTCCCTCAGAAAATGAAGAAACAAAAGTCTTCCGAAAACTTATCCAACTCCTAAATTTATATCTGAAAAGAATAAAGAACATAAAAATTTAAACACACTCCAGTTGAAAGAGTAACTAGAATAACCTGCTGTACTCATTGTAATAGACTTGGACATAACAAAGAAACCTGTCCTAACAAGAACAAAAAATGGATAATTAAAGGAAAGACAATGATACTAACCCATCAGGACCCAAAAGAATGGGTACCTAAAATTTAGTGTTTAATTTCAGGGAAAGTCAAGAGCATCAAATGGTATTTGGACAGTGGATGCTCGAGGCACATGTCAGGCAACAAGAAGTTTTTCGTTGATCTCCAAGCTGAAGAAGGTACAGTCACATATGGAGATAATGGAAAAGGAGTTGTAATAGGAAGTGGATCCGTGAACATCAAAGGAAAATCAGTAATTGAAAATGTTATGCTGGTCAAAGGGTTAAAGCACAATCTTATCAGCATCAGCCAGTTGTGTGACAAAGGCCATCAAATTCAGTTTCAAGAATCAAAATGCAGTATCTTAAAGGATGGTGCAGTCATATTTGAAGCCTACAGAGAAAGAAATTTGTATGTTATATCTCGAGGAACTCAAGGATCAAGATGTGTGTTTGGCAGCTAGTAAAGATCAATCAACTGAGTTGTGGCACAGAAGATTGGGCCACTGCAGCTTGGACGGGTTGAACAAGCTCAGAAAGAGAAAGCTAGTGGAAGGACTGCCAAAGGTAAATTTCAGATTGGACAGCATTTGCAGACTTGTGCAAGAGGAAAGCACACCAAGAGCTCTTTCAAATCAAAGACTGTAGTAACCACCTCAAAGCCCTTAGAACTACTGCATATGGATCTATTTGGGCCAATGAGGACTACCAGTCTAGGAGGAAAGAGTTTTGGATATGTAATAGTGATGATTATTCAAGATTCACTTGGGTATCCTTTCTAGACACAAAGATGATACATTGATCACTTTGTCAGCTTTAGTAAGAAAGTTCAGAAAGATCAGAAATTCACAATTGTGTCTATCAGATCAGATCATGGTGGTGAGTTTCAGAATGATAAGTTTGCAAAGTTCTGTGATGATCAAGGAATTGAGCACAACTTCTCAGCTCCAAGGACACCTCAACAGAATGGAATTGCTGAGAGGAAAAACAGAACTCTTTTGGATATGGCAAGAACTATGTTATCAGAATATGATTGCCAAGGTACTTTTGGGCCGAAGCCATCAACACTGCATGCTACATCATTAACAGAGTGATGATCAGGCCGATTCTGAAGAAGACAGCGTATGAACTTTACAAAGGAAAGAAGCCAAAGATCAGCCACTTCAGAATCTTCGGATGTCCTTGCTTCATCCACAACAATGGAAAAAGGGACATTGGTAAGTTAGATGCCAAATCAGATGAAGGCATCTTTATGGGGTACACTTCTAAACCCAAAGGCTATAGAATTTTCAATAAACATTCATTATTAATTGAACAGTCTGTGCATGTATTTTTGATGAATCTAACCTTCCTTGAAAAAGGAAGAAATCAGTGACATTGATGATGCAGATAACTTGTCCGAAAAATTAAAGAATACCTCAATTAAGGACAAGGAAGATCCAACTCTGGAAGAACTGCAGCAAACAAAAATCCAACATGAAGATCTTCCAAAGGAATGGAGACATCAGAAAGATCACCCTCCTGAAAACATATTGGTGATCCATCTGTAGGGGTAAGAACTAGAGGTAATGTAATTCCATGTGATTATTTAGCATTTGTTCTCAAATAGAGCCTAAGACAGTCAATGAAGCTTTATCTGATGAATCTTGGATATTAGCCATGCAAGATGAACTAAATCAGTTCAAGAGAAACCAAGTATGGTCACTTGTTCCTAGACCATCCAATCATTCAGTTATTGGCACCAAGTGGGTGTTCAGAAATAAACTGGATGAGTCTGGAATAATTTTAAGGAACAAGGCCAGACTGGTAGCTCAAGGCTACTCCCAAGAGGAAGGCATAGACTTCGATGAAACCTATGCACCTGTAGCTAGACTTGAGGCTATTAGGATTCTACTTGCTTATGCATCTGCATTTGATTTAAAACTTTTTCAAATGGATGTCAAATCAGCCTTTTTAAATGGTTTTATCAAGGAGGAAGTTTATGTTGAACAACCTCCAGGTTTTGATGATACCGAATTTCCAAATCATGTATTAAATTGCATAAGGCGTTATATGGCTTAAAGCAAGCACCTAGAGCCTGGTATGAAAGGCTCAGTACTTTCTTATTAGAACATGGTTTACTAGAGGTAAAGTAGATAGTACATTATTTATAAAATCTAGGGATAAACATATACTTCTTGTGCAAATATATGTAGATGATATCATTTTTGGATCTACTGATGAATCTCTTTGCAAGTACTTTGAAAAGCTTATGCAGGGAGAATTCGAAATGAGCTTGATGGGGGAGCTGAGCTACTTCCTTGGATTGCAAATCAAGCAAGGGAAGGATGGCACTCATATCTGTCAAGCCAAGTACACCAAAGAGCTGTTAAAGAAATTTGGATTTGAAGATGCAAAGCCACTGTCAACTCCAATGAGCACATCAACCAGAATGGACAGTGATCAAAAAGGTAAAAAGGTAGATCAAAAGAATTATCGAGGTATGATAGGGTCATTACTTTATTTAACTGCAAGTAGACCAGATATTTGTTTAGTGTTGCATGTGTGCTAGTATCAGGCAGACCCTAGAGAGTCTCACTTAATTTCTGTAAAAAGAATATTTAGATATTTAGCTAGAACTCATGACTTAGGTCTGGTATCCTAGATCATGTGAAATAAAACTAATAGGATATTCAGATGCTGATTATGCTGGTTGCAAAGTAGATAGAAAGAGCACCAGTGGTTGTTGTCAGTTTCTTGCAGGATGCTTATATCATGGACATCCAAGAAACAAAATTCAGTAGCTCTATCAACAGCTGAGGCAGAATATGTTGCTGCTGGAAGCTGCTGTACACAACTTCTTTGGATAAAGCAACAACTTGAAGATTTCGGCATTCACATCAAATCAATTCCTCTATTGTGTGATAATACAAGTGCCATCAACCTCACCAAAAATCCAGTTCAACACTCAAGGACGAAGCACATTGAGGTAAGATATCATTTTATTCGAGACCATGTAGCTAGTGGTAATTTAGAAATTTGTTTATAGATACAAATGGTCAATTGGCAGATATCTTCACAAAGCCCTACCTGAAGAGAGATTTACATCTCTTAGAAGGGAATTAGGGATGTGCAATTTGTGAAAGAATCTCTGTGATTTTATTGACATATAAATTTTCAGATTAAATGAAATTTTCTCTCCGTTAAAATTAAGCAAAACTCAGTTATCTATATGCTTTGACCGCTTTGTGTAGAAAGTTGTTTGACTTGTCAAACCTTTTCGTCGCTTTCTATCTTTACCGCCTTTGGCGCTCCTCTTTTCAGTAAAGTAACATTATTTTATTCAAATCGTTCTGAGAACGACCTGTCTTCTACCTTTACCCTTTCTTTATCCTTTATCTGTTCACCCAAAGCCGATGCCCTAACGACTCCACCATCGACTCTCTGCATCTTTCGAAGCTTTCCCCTCTTCCCGCGAGATCCCTTCGAGAGCTTCCATCCCCTTCCATCATCCTCCTTTCCCAGAACCTTTTCTCCTCTGCACCCATGGCCGCTCCGATGATCGCCGGGAGTGTTGGGGGCTACAGTGCTGAGTATCTATCGCCGAAGGAGCAAGAAGATTTACCCTCGTGAAGACGAAGATCTGCGGAAACAAGGCAGTAGATGTTCAGAATCTTGAGAAGAGCGGCATGGCCAGGCTAGTCGAAGCCCTGAGAAGATTGCAGTGGATGGATGTAGCTACTTTCAATGAGGTAAGCTACCCGGACTTGGTGAAAGCCTTCTACATTTGTCTGAAATCGGAAGCAGATGGGTCCCTTGTTCCTCTGTCAAGGCATCCAAATCAGAATAACCCATGAGCTTTTGCGTGATTTGTTTGGAGTGAAGACCTCTGGATTTAGTGGCATTCACTCTGTGAATGATGAAGTCAAAGGTCTCGGGATTATTGGTCCAGGGTTAAGCTGAAGGACGGGAAGCTTGATATTAATCAGATGTCCGCATTTAATAGATTGCTTCACTTTATAGTCTGCCAAATCATAGTACCTCGTAGTGCTACCTTTTCTTCATGCACTAGGGCAGATTCGGACATAATGTTCTGGGCAATCCAGAACAAAGAGATAAACCTGGCCGCAGGATGATTGAGCGAATGAAGTTTGCACATGCTCAGATATGGGAAACAAAGAGCAAGTTGAATGTTTCCCTACCGTATGCTCATCTACTGACCAAGATATTCAAGCACTTTGGAGTAGATATGTCAGGTGCAGTAGCTGAGAAGATGGGCCAGTCAATAAGGTCCAGAAATCTGAAGAAAAGTGGATTCTCAGTGGTAGATGGAATGTGGTCAAAGACTTCTGTGGCTGAGGGAGAGGCAATCATTGGAGATATCCAAGAAGCCAAGAAGCAGCAGCAGAATAGAACAGGCAGTGGCAGTAGCAGCAGGCAGCAGCAGAACAGCAGAACAAGAACCAGCAGAGCCAGCAGCAGTAGAAAGTACCAGTTGTGGAATGCCAATCCGAAGCTCAATTGGAAGAGGGTGCAGCTGGTGTGGCAATTCCTTGCCCACCACCTTAGTCGCCTCTATTTTAAGAGAGGTATTGGATTCCATTCCCTCCACCTCAGCCCCTCTAAGGCAGGTGGACCTGATGAAGAAGTTATGGCAGCAGGCCATACTGAAGTTCAGTCTGAATCGGTTGCAGATGTTGAGGTACAAGCAGGTACTCAACAAGATGTGGTTTTGGAGGATGCTCCTGCTCGGGGGAGCAATTAAGTGTTGAAGTCCCTGCTCCCATTCAGGGGGAGCAAGCTGGGATTGAGAAGCCAGAGAATGAAGCTATTCTTGAGAAAGCTGCACCTACTCAGGAAATTCCAGCTCCAGCCAAGGTTGATGTTAGTGAAGGCCCAAGTACAACTGTAAATCTTGAGGAGCCTGTCACTCAACAAAGTAAGCAGAAGAGAGTTGTTCACAGGAGGTCAAGGAAGGGCCATAGAAAAGTGAACTTGAAGCCTGTTATGGCTATGTTAAAGGCCCAAGGAGAGATCTTGGCATCAGTCCAGTCTAGCATACAAGGCATTGTTGCTAATCAAGCTTCAACTTCCTCAGACGTATCTTCAATAAGAAATGCAATGAGGTATTTCAATAAAGAGATGTCTGACATGAAGACTATGCTGGGTGTATTGTCAAGGTCAGTGGGATGTCTCCGGGCAGACCAGCTGCCTCCTCGGCCACCAGGGCCACCAGCTCAAGGGCCAGCAGGGCCATCTGCTCAAGGGTCAGGGCCAGCAGGCCATCTGCTCAAGGGTCAGGGCCATCAGTCGTGAGGTCACCCGGACCAGTGGCAGCCTCAGGGTCTTCAGGACCCTCCCCAGCAGTCAGAGAGAGTCAGGCCAAAGGGAAAGAGCCAGTGTCAGTTTCCAAGGCCCTGATACTTCATCTCTTGCCACTCCAACCCTCTCCACACCTTCATCTCCTTCTACTGCACTCCTGCTCCACCAACCATAAACATCCATGCCTCGCAACCAACCTTCCTCATCTCTATTTCATCTCAACCTTCTTTCTCTCCTACTCCATCTCACATCTCAGCTCCATCCTCACTAACTCCCAAACCTTCACCTCCTAAAATTCAAACACCTCCACTTCAACCAACTTCCTCCTTTAATCCTAAACATCTTTCTATCCTCCTACTCCTCCTAATTCTGTTATCTTTCCTCCAGATAAACCTCTGCCTCTTGGTGTCTTTGACACCAATGTACCAGACAATTTGAAAGGAACACCTCTCACCATTCTCTCCACAGCCTCTCATATTCACAGGACTGACCCTCCCAGTCCTGCCAAGAAAAAGAGGAAAACCTCCTCATCTCTAAGCATTCCTTCTGTTCCCTATACCCTCCTCTATGGTATTCTCTTACCCTTGATCCTAAGAGAAGACCTATCTACAAAGAATACCTCCAAAAATGCATTCTTTCTACCATTTATGGTATTCCTTTTCTCAACCTATCCGAACACCTGGACATTGTTCCCTTTTACTCAGATACCCAAAGCTTACAAATCCAAAATCCTTGAGGGCACTGAGTTCAAGACTGAAGATCAGTGGGCAGCTGTCAAAGGAAATAAGGCTCAGTATGAAAAATACTTGACTGCCAGGGCCGAATCTCTCACCCACAGAGCTCACCCACTCACCTTCTCTGAGTGGTTTATCATCCAGCATAAGAACTCTTGGGATCCTCATTTTGAAGGAGATTCGTATTGCCAGGTCTTTTCAGCTGTACAGTGACTTCTGCTACTTGAATAAATTACCAGAAGTTCAGTTTTGCCAGTTCCATTCGAAGATCATTGTGCTGAAATCAGAACTCCCTCTCAACCTTCCTCTTAAGGTGGATTTGTCACCTTCAAGGTTGATTTTCCAGTTCTTCTGCCGAAGCTGCACTCTTTAGTATTTGATTCAGATGCTGGGTCTCATGCTCTAGATAGTTTGCAAGACAGATGGGCAGGATGTCAGCCAAGCAGGGCAGATCACCTTCCTTTTTGCGGGTCATCTTCAGAGAATACCACTCTGGCCGCATTTCTTCTCAGACCTTAGCTCCACTCATTTCTGAGTGTGAAAGACTCACTCATCATTGAATGGGAGATTCTCTATCAGGCCTCTCATCAGCAATTGGAAGCTATCAATAAAGATTTAGTTAGTCAGAGGAAGCCTACTCTTTCTGCAGAAACCTTTTGGATCTCAACTCCATCACCCCCATACAAGAGATCTATGTTGTATGGGCAGCTAGATATTTGCTTCTATGCTAGAAGCAGGATTTCTAGACAAAAGATTCATATCCCATTTCCTTGGACAGTTTCCATAGGGACAGTTT
>JACBKR010002313.1:0-35920 GCA_014218235.1 Colocasia esculenta
CTATTTGCATAGGCATCTGATATAGTAGAGTTCGACACCCCGAACAATAAGTAAAACATTCATTATTGTTATGTTCCCAGATAATTATGTAGCACTTCAGAGTTTCAAGGATAAGACACATGTACAAGATTGTGTATCATAAGGATCACACAAAGAGTTCGAAATGATTGGAGTTTCAAGTGGGAACACATTATGCAATATGAGAAGTTTATGATAGTGAACCAAATTCGAGTGTAATTCATGGCCGAGATTGGACTATCAAAAGTCAATCTGAAGGCGAACTTCCTGAAGTCAATACTAAGTCGAACCTATAGAAGTTAATACGAAATCAGGCCTTATTGTAGTCATCTTGACATCAAGCTTTACTGTAGATGAATCGAAACCAAACCTTACTGGAGTTTGATCAAAGTCAAATGTACAGAAGCTGAATCACAAAATGAACTTACAGAAGCTAAATCAAAAATTGAGCATACATTAGTCGAATCCAATAATATTGCTAGAAATCGAGTCAAATTTTATTGAAGTCAATCATAGTACCATCGATGCCAACAACCCAGTCAATGTATGTGGGGGTTTGCGAATCTGATGCTAAACGGAATTTCCAAACGATATTGCCATGTCAAAACACTAGTCGTAGTTACAAGATAGTTTAACCTACAGGTTTGGAGAATCATGTAACATTTTCTACTCCTTTTTAGGCTTTAGAGAATAGTTCTGTGATGTGGTACTTAGACTTCACATGTTAAGTTTTAAAACTTTTATTGACAATCAACGGAAGAATACATCACGAAAATAGTCATGAAATTAATATGGCTGATCGAACCATTCAATTACTAATTTTATTCAGAATTAGAAATAATGTCATATTAATGTAAAATAAGGGATGGACATGTTTGACTTCTTTTTCAGTAGGAGAAGGGAATCCCTTGAAGAAGTCGTATGCATGTTAAATTTTTCATCGGGCTTGGATTTTAGCATTCTACTAGGTTTATTTGAATTATGAGATTTTCAAATAGGGCAAATTGTGAGAGATTAGAAAAACATATTTTGATGGAATAATCAAAATCACGATTTTCTTCTTCGATGGGAGAGTTGAAGTTTTATTGGTAAAGAAATAATTTTCTGATATTTTTATTGGATTCAAATGGGGGGTACTTTCTTATTTACATGTAATATCTTAAGTAAATGAAACATTTACAAATGAAAATGAAGTGTAATAAGGTAAAAGTTCCGCAGGGTTTCTGCTGACACTTCTAGAAGAATGTGTAAATAAGGTAGAGTTTCACAGGGTTTTTGCTGACACTTCTGGAAGAATCAGTCATTAGAAAACACAAGGTCGGTCGACCGAAGAGAAGGATTCGATCGTCCGAAACACCAAAACAGTCGACCGGATAGGAGAGATTGGTCAACCGACCTAGCCAATAGCTTGGTTGTGGATTCAGAGGGAAATCAGTCGACAAAATCTAGAAATCGATCAACCAATTCCAGTAGAAACCAGAATCATACGATCATAAATCACACAGTCTAAACAGGCTCGAGAATGGAAATAATCACTCAGGAATTGTAGGGAAGGACCTATACTTCAACTGTACATATTTTGCATATTTAATAAAACTTTCTAAACATCTCTTTCAAATTCTTTTCTCTTTTATCAGTCGAACTGAAGAGAGAATTGGTCGACTGAAATACCAAAATCGGTCATCCGATTTCGGTAGAGACCAGAATCATAAAAACCTGAATCGCACAACTCAAACATGCTTGTGAATATAAGTGAACATCAAGAAAGATAAAGAGGAACCTACTTATCAGTTGGGCATGACCGTCGGGTGGAGATGAACTCCCTAAGCTCCTTGTCTCACTTCTTTCTCTCTCCTCAGTGTTCTGCAACACCTTTCTCTCTCTTCTTTGCCTGCACATGATTCTCTCTTCCTTCCTTCACCCCCTTCTCTCTTTTCTTTCTGGGACAACATGATGGTGATGGTAATGGTTGTTTGAAGAAGAAGTGGTGAAGAAGAAGAAGTAGCGGAAGAAGAGGAAGTGGGGGAAGAAAAAGAAGAAGTAGGAATAAGAAGAAGTGGAAGAAGTAGCAGAAAAAGCAAGAAGAAGAAGAATAAGATGGAGAGAAGAATGGCAGGGGGTATATATGCGAAGGATGATCCTTATTACCTCACGACCTTCCCTGGATAAGGATCACCTTATATCAACACGTTGCCTTCTGCTTACGTAAGTAGGTTACGTAACAAGGTTACGTAAATCGGCTAGATAATTTCATCTTAATTCATTTTGATCCTTTGAGTCATTAGTTTTATATCTAAATGTTGTCCAATTAAGTTGAAATTTCAAACATAAGCTAATTGAGATATAATTCAAATTATGATGGTTTAGTTTAATTCTTCGGATTAGTTTTTCATTGAGTGAAAATTACTCAAAAAATCATTAAGTCTTTATCTGGATATTTGTGCATCAATAATTCGGGATATTTATATTTTGGGATCAGTACATTTTTTTTTATAATTATGGTGTTGTTAGATTTTACTTTTGTTACCGAATTCTGATGACGCCCTATCGGAGTGCACAAATATGAAGACAGTACTAGAATCACATTAATTATGTGAAAGATTCTAGATTCAAATGTAATCATGTTTGTATCTTTATGGTAATCATATCTTTTCTAATGTTCATATTATTATTTAAATTTTGGGTGTTACAAATCCTCCCCCACTAAAAGAAGTTTGGCCCTCCAAACTCTATGACTAGTTGGATGGATCACAATGTTCAATCAATTAAGTTTTATTTGGTTTAGGTTAATTTACCAAACTCTATCATGGTTATCGAGTCATACAGTATGTGCACCTGCCATATGCCTCGTAGCCTGGCATCAATGGAAAGTTTGGTATTTAGCATTATTCAAGAAGGTTTAGAGTCTAGGTTACAATTCCGGGTTCAATTAGATGCAACTTGGTTAGATTCCCCATAATATAATGAGTATTTCATAGGTTCTTAACAATATAATCATATTTTTGTTACGATCTCCCCCACTAAAGGTCAATCTAGATCCTCGAAATCTCCTTTAACACTGGTGACAAACATGACATGAAAGATTGGCATAATAAACAAAAGTAACTTTTATAGGATTTCAAAAAATACATGGATTTCTCTTTAACCGAATTCAAATTTTACAACTTTGTAATCATAACACCCTTGAGTCTAGGTATATGGGTTGCCTACTTCTTGATGGCTGTGGAAGGATGCCGACTTCATAACCAAGGAAACTGCAACTCAATTGAAAATACAGAGGTGGGGAATGAGAGGATGGTTGTGTTGAAGCCACCTGCCCTTCCAGTTTGACTTGATGCTTTCCATACCCATATGCAGAGCTGTCGGCACCACTACCAATAGCATTCAAGCAAGTTAAGTTTCACAGGCATCCTTTCCAGCAAGATTTGTGTTTTTATACCTCCTTAGGGTCACCTTTGTAGGATCGAGAAATGATGTGGACAAGATCTAGAAGGGGGGGGGGGTTGAATAGATCTAGGCCAACTATTGCGGAAGCTTAGCCAATTTAGAAAAAACTCTTTGAATCAGAGACAATTTGAAAACGAATTTCACAGATCTGAAGAGAGATTGAGTGAGTTGTGCAATAGGAGTGTGTGAACAAGTTAATTAGATGTGAATTCGAAGATCCTATGCATGCATCTAACGTAAGGTAAATTCAAACCACAATCAGACCACTGCACAGAGATTTTAGGTGGTTCGAAAATCACACCATGTGATTCCTACATCCACCCCTCACATAGTGAGGATCCACTATCAACTTGGATATACACACACTGGGCCTGAAAACTCCACCACAAAGAGTTCTACAACTCAACACCACACCTAGAGCAAGACTACTCTAGACACTTGAGCACAATTGCTCACCAAACTTGAGTGCGACGACTCAACTCTGAGCACACAGGCTCACAAACCACCGCGTACAACGACTCACAAACACTTTGCTAGACAACAACACAAGATCAGATCTTATAGATAAGATCTGATCTCAAAAGGTTCATTCAAGAGAATTGATGCAATAGACACTGCACAATCTCTAGAACAACCAAGAAGACACAAGGGGAAATGAGAAATGGATTGAAAAGTCCTTGTTCTTCGAAGACTCCCTTGTAGATGTCGAATTGTGAAGATGCTTGATCTCTAGAAGTCCCTGGGCGATGCTCTGTAATTTGATCTTCAGGATCTTCCTCGAATTTCTTCACAAAAGACTGCTTCTACTTGATCTGCACCTTGGAAGTTGATCCTTCTGCTCCATCTTAGATCAGATCTCCCTTCTTGTGCTTGGAGATGATGGAATTGGAAAGAGGAAGCACAAGAGGATGCACGAACAGGGAGGAGAATAGCTTTGCCGCCAAAAAGCTCTGGAGAAATCTTGGAGGCTCTCTTCTGCTCTCTTGTTGGTTGGATGGCCAATTGGGGACTATTTATAGCTAAAATGTCCAAAAGTACCCTTGGGGGTCGAGGGCACATGATCCAAGGCCAATCCACCAAATCCCTAGGGTGCCACGTGTCCAGGAGAAACTTTAAGTCACAAACTTTCCGGAGTGTGTCGACCTGACTTGGTCTAGTGTCGACACACTGTCCCAGACTAGCAGACTAACTTCCCTGGGAGAGGTCTCTAGTGTCGACCACCACTTCATCTCATGTCGGCACACTGGAGAGAACTGCAAAAACAGGCCTTCTGGGAGAGGTCTCTAGTGTCGACACCATCTGGTTTAGTGTCGACACACTATCCAGGCCTGTTGACAGGGTCACTGGGAACTGGGTCTAGTGGCGACCTGACTTGATCTTGTGTCACACTACTTGACCATTTCTTCATCTTTTGGCTTAGGGCTTGGAGCTTGTGTCGACACCAGTATGGGGTGTGTCGACCTACCCTTGAAAGAATTGTGTGTCCTGAGAAATAAACATATAAATCATTAGTCCATTGATTATCATGAATATAAGTGATAAATATGTTGGAAACATGCTTTTTGAATGTGGTCTTAACATATGTGGTGCATCTAACATGTTCCAATTATTTTGCATTAAAATCACACCTTGTCATCATCAAAATATGAGGGGAAATGAATTGTATTCACACTCAACCCAAAAACCTTCTGTTAGTCAAGGGTCATCACATAGACGTCGAGTCACGTCTTCTCCCTATCTTGTATCTTTAACTTGATTCTTGCAAGCGCCTCTGACCTTATCAGCACCATAGGTTTACTAACCGAACCTACTATCTTTTCTAAGAATTCAACAATCGGAACAAACCGTCATGGTCATTTAACAGTTTCTGCCCTCTTGATCTTTATCTGCCTCTCCTAAGGATCATGGTCTTCATGACCTCCCGTTGTTCTGAGGTGTAGTTGGCTAAACTTGAATTTATGGGCAGTTTGTGATATGGTGTTCTCGACTTCCGCATTTTAAGCATGCATCATTCTTCTCCAACATTCATCTGCTTCATGTCCATACCTCCGACAATGGGCACATACTTCTTTCTTTTTCTTGGAATCATCATGATTGTCCTACCTTGGTTTCTAACATGGTTGTTCAATTGTATGGCATCATCTTCCAACTCCTTCTAGTCATTCTTAGATTCTTCCTCTTCAATGGTAGCCGAGCCATTCTTCTTATGCTTTGCTTTATTTCTCATTCGATCTGCTATCTCAGTTGCACCCTCTAGGGCTAATGCTCTCTTCACCATATCGGTATAGAGTGTGATTAGCATAAGTGCTAAGTAAGTAATATAATTGGGCTTCAACCCATTCAAAAATCTTTTAGCCCTTAAATTCTCAGTGGAGATCAACTGTGGAGCGTATCGAGACAACCTGGCGAATTGATCTTCATACTCTGCTACAGGCATATTTCTTTGTCTCAGGTTGACAAACTCATTACTTACTTTCTTCTGGATTTCTTATGAGAAATATTGATTATTGTAAAGTTCTACAAATTCCTCCCATGTAATATCTTTCTCAGTCAGTGTGGCTTCAGTGGCCTTTCACCAGATTCTTGCATCTTTCTCTAATTGGAAAGTAGTTAACCTGACCTTATCTTCTTCTGGACACCGGGTTCTACTAAATAAATAATTTCTATTTCCTTAACCCAATTTCTGCTTCATCAGGATCAGCAAACCTAGGTGTTCCATGCTTTTTAAATCTTATACATGAGTTACTTCTGATAACCTCAATCAATTATCTTCTAGCTCAGGGTCTTCCTACATCTTTGTCATTACCATGTAGTGGTACTGGCGAACTGAGGACATTCTGATATATGGTGCTCTAACTTCCATGTTTGAAACATGCTCCAGTCTTTCCCCAACCAATCATGTATTCCATGCCCTATTTTTGACAATATGTGCAAACTTCTTTCTTCTTCTTGATTTGCTAATGCTTTGACCATCTTCTATCTTTCCTTTGACATCCTGGGGTCCTTATCAGATGTTGAGTTATTTTGCTGAGCAGATGGGGTCTTGGGTCATTCTGAAATTCGATGATCTAAATTTCCGCGCCTCAAACATGCTCCAGTTTTTCTCCAACACTTATCTTCCTCATGTCCACATTTTTTGACAGTATACACACCTTCCTTCTTCTTCTTAGAATTATTACCAGTGTTTTGACTGTCTCTATCTTCAATCTTTCTTTTGATATTCATCGGTCCTTTATCCATCGTTGAGCTATTTTGTTGATTAGATTGCATTCTAGAACTTTCTGAGATTCATGGTTTAGTCTCCCCCCATCTCAAACAAGCTCCTTATTTTCTCCAGCAATTCTCTCTTAGTATTAGCTGGTTTACGACAGTGTGCATAGACTTTTTAAGTGGCCTCTTGATTTCCTCTGGCCCATCAGTCAGCTTGATTTTCCTGGTTTCCTTCTTTTCTTTTCATCATCTTGTTGCCAATTGTTCTTTTACTGCTTGAGGTGAATGCTTCCTTTCTTACATTATCTTAACACTCACAGTTTCTTGAGTATTTGTACTTCTAATGTCTCCACGTAGTTTTACTTCCCCTTGCATCTAAGGCTGAGCATGGTTGTTCATTTTGTCATACTACTTGAACCTCCTTCTAACGTTTTCCTTCTTTCATCACACTAGGCTGAGCAAATATGGCTATTTCCTTGTTTGATCTATGCTAACTTTTGCCAGGTTTGGAGGATGCAAACCATGACTAGGCGATCGAAGAAGTCACATGCTCAGCACTTTAAGGGATACTTCACATTGAAGACACAAAGATTTTTTGGTTTTCATTGATCATAGTCCATAACTTTTGTGTGTCATGATCTATACATGTTGCATTCCTACATGTGGGTTTCCATTTGTTGCAACACACCAATGAATGACATGAGAGAAAGCTTCGGCCATTAGCACCTTCTTCCATAGTCCACAGGTTGTGTAGTCATGGACTTATCAGCTTCTTCAGATTTGCTATCCTAGAGTGTAGATCGGTGGAGTGTGAACATTCCTCCTCTCAGAGGTAGGGGTGCACTCTCCTTCACTCCTCTAGGTGACACATGCCTTTAGGTCATGACTTGCGGCCAAAGTTTTGTACTTATTATTTCATTAATATCATTATTACTTACTGAAAAATAGCATGAGCAAATAAGTTTAAGTTTGATTAATTGACATGTAGTTTAGAAGTTAGCTTGCCAAACTAGTACTGTTGATATAATTAATACCATGTGCATCTTGTTACTTGATACATTGGTCTTAATGAATAAATAATGTCTTTACCTTACATAATTTCTTAGATATGACTGATTGTTTAACTACAATCAACTATAATTATCTAGCCTAACCTCAGGCTTCTACCCATTCTCACAGATCACTACAAGATGTTGAAGATCAAATAACTCTCAAGTTATCGAATCTTTGAACCATGCTCTGATACCAACCTTGTCACGTTCCATCATTTATTATTTCCATAAATGTCGAGACGCGACCAAATAGGAAATCGAGAACAAGTTTAAAATCTTGTCGAGCAAGAATTGCCCGGGGGTTGTGACCTAAAATAAAATATAAATTAATAGTCATTCCTCAAAGTGGAGGTAATTATATGATTCTCAACTATATTTCAAATGTCAGACATAACAAGTGTTGATCTCTCAGCACACAATTCTCGATGCCCCGCCTTCTAGAATTGATGAATACTCAGAAAAAGAGTAGGTATGAGCAGTCTTGCCTAGTAGGTTCAACCTCTAATAACAAGGAATAGATATTAGAATCAAGGAAAATTTGCTGCACACGAGGATAACAATAACAGTGTTCAAGAAAGGAAGAAAAATGCAAATCAAGATGTACAATATTGAACTATGCAAGATTAAACCGATACATTAATGAACTGAATCAAATAATGAGTGTCAAGCATATAATGACATGCCATCATTATCAAACGTGTAATCACTATCTAGCAGTCCACTGAACATGTACTGGCGGTAAGTGCAAACCAGTTGAGTCATGCTGATGGGAAACAATAACATATACTTGAATATTCATCAATCAAGCAATAGGCAGTGTCTGATGCCAAGACACGATCAATAGATCCATTCTTGATAGGTACATATTCGAATTGTTCGATTCAATGGTCGAGTTCGGGTGCTCCCCTCAGGGACTAGACCCACCCTATTTGCACAGGCATCTTGATCCAGTAGAGTCCGAAGACCCGAACAGTAAGTAAACATTTATTATTGTTATGTTCTCGGACAATTATGCAGCACTTCAGAGTTTCAAGGATAAGACACATGTAAAGATGTGTATCATAATGATCACAAAAGAGTTCGAAATGATTGGAGTTTCAAGTGGTAACACAATTATGCATATGAGAAGTTTATGATAGTGAACTAAATTCGAAGTGTAATTCATGGCCGAGATTGGACTTTCAGAAGTCAATATGAAGTCGAATTTTCTGAAGTCAATACTGAGTTGAACCTGTTGAACACTCCTATATTTACCCTTATTTTGGTGATAACAAAATTTAAGTTTAATTAATTATTATAAAAATATCTAATATCATATTTTTCTTAATAAATATAAATTTATGTGATTAATTGAATATAAATATATTTAATACATGAATTTTCTAATAATAAATTAAATATCATGATTTTCTAATAAATAAAATTTATGACATTATTGTCATGTGTTGCACTAAATGATAAATCGATGTCCATTCAATATACATCGATTTCAGTTCAAGTGCCAAAATTAATAAGCGCTACAATGATTGGAGTTTCAAGTGGCCTTAACAATTTGTTAGAAATCGATCTCAGAACGATTCGCTAAGTGGCTTAACAATTTGTTAAGAAATCGATCTCAGAACGATTCGCTAAGTGGCCATAACGATTTGTTAAGAATCGATCTCAGAACGATTCCTTTTATAGCCACAATGATTGCCCTCATATCGATTTCGTTCTCATAACGATGATAAGTTTCACATCGATTTGGGTCTCGTAAACTTTCATAAGTGAGCGCAACGATTTTTCCCTCACATCGATTTACCCTTCATAACGATTCATTAAGTGATCACATCGATTTCTTCAGGTGATCACAATGATTGCTTGCATAACGATTTCATAAGTGATCACATCGATTTCTTCAGGTGATCACAACGATTTGCTTGCATAACGATTTCATAAGTGATCACATCGATTTGTTCATAATCGTGCAACGATTTTCTTATAAATGAACAACGATTTTATAAGTCATATTCACATCGATTTCTCTTGTATGTTCAAGTGTTTTTGGCGCTAAATGAAAAGTCAAATATCTTCTGACAAAAAGCTACATGCGTAATTTCTCAGTCCTGTCAGAAAAAGATGACTATCATTTTTAGTATTTTAGAGAGAAACACAGTAGCATGCACAGCTTTAACACTCTTTTATGCTAACACTTTCTTCCATGCTCACAGACCTCGAAGACCACAAGAGTGATCAAGACAAGAGATGAGCAATGGGTAGAATTCTAACGGATCTCTTCAACGGATCCTTTTCAAAAGCCTCTCATATAAAAGATGAAGCATGGCTGAAGAAAGAGAAGAACCTTTTCCTGAATATTTTCAAGGAGTGGTACAACTGTGAGAAGAACCTTCACGCCAAAACACTCAGAGAAGAGAGAAGAGCTCGAGCCAAAACTACAGAAGCTTTCAAAGCAGAAGTCTTCATCGCCTTCAGCCTTTTTCTCTTCCATTCTCCCTGTGCTCATTGTAATCTTGGGGGAGAGTCTGTGACTGTGAGCTAGTCCTGAGTGTTCATCTTGTAATAGCTCTCAGTCTGATCTTTCTTTTCTAAGAAGGATTCTGTCCAGCTGTAGGACTGTATACAGTGTGTAACTAGCTAGAGGTTAGTGTCTAGCAGAACGTTGTTGGGGTTTGTACCAACAGGACCTAGCTGGGGGTTTAAGTCTAGCAGAACCGCACTGGGGTTTGTTCAGGAGGTTTACTTCTGAACCTGTAAAACTGTAAAAGAAGTAGTTTGCTTCTGAGCCTAGAAAAGAAGTGGGTTGCCTTCTTGCCCGGGAAAGAGAAGAAGACCTGGTGGGATATCCAGGGTGTAGTGTCCTTGAAGGGGACTGTACCTTCGGTTAGTGAAATCCCAAGAGTTTGCTTGGGGACTGGACGTAGGACTCCTATGGAGAGGAGGTCCGAACCCGGATAATCTCTTGTGTCCTTTGTGTGATTGCCTTTTTGCTTCCGCACTACTACTCTTCATCACACTAACACTAACCAAACTTTAAGTGTTCACGTTTTGATTTCAGATTTCAGAAAACCTATTCACCCCCCCTCTAGGTTACCTTACTGCCGTACATAAAGGGCCAACAAGTGGTATTAGAGTGGATCTTGAACTTTCAAGAAGATCCAATGATCTTAGAGCGAAGATCCATGGCAGCTCAAGGATATGCTGAAGGTCAATCAGTCACCAGACCTCCATTCTTTGATGGAGAGGACTACCAATATGGAGATGAGAATGGAATGCTTCATTCGAGGCACAGACTTGATGATGTGGCAGGTAATCGAGGTAGGTGATTTTATTATTGTTCTGCTGAAGGCACTACTGCTATTATAGCAGCAGATAAGCATAAATTATCCCTAAATTTAAAGCTAAGAACTTTTTAGTTGTGCTTTATCTAAAAAGGAATTTAGTAGAGTATCTACTTGTAAATCTGCCAAAGAAATATGGATAAGCTGCAGATAACTTATGAAGGAACATATAAAGTGAAACAAACTAGGATAGATATTCTTGTTTCACAATACGAACAATTTAAAATGCTTCAAATGAAAATATCACTACTATGTATAATAGATTTTCAAGCATAGTAGTAGGTTTAAATTCTTGGAAAAATTCTTTCTAATGAAGAAACCGTTAGAAAATACTTAGGTCCTAACTATTTCATGGACACCTAAAGTAACTGCTATTGAAGAGGCCCATGATTTAACCAAATTGTCGATTGATAATTTAATAGGTTCTCTCATAGCACATGAAATAATATAGAGCGATTGTCTGAAAGCTCATCTAAGAAGAAATGTCTGATGCTCTTAAGGTTGTAGCTGCTCCTTCCACCTCTTCTTCTTCCAAAAAATGCAGATTCTAAGACAGCGACGTAGTGATGTACTATCCAAGCTTCAGAAAATTTTCAAGAAGAAAAAAATGGATCAAGAAGGATTCAAAGAAAGATAAAAGAGAAAGAACCATTCTGCTATGAATGCAGAAAACCTGGGCATCTGAGACCAGATTGTCCAAGACTCAAGAAGACTAGTCAAACCGGAAGCCCAAGAAGCAGCACAAGAAATTTAAAAGAAGAGGCATGGCGGCTGCTTGGGAAAATGAGTCACAAGCTCATAATCATCAAGCTCAGATTCCGAAAAGGAGTAGGTAAATCTAGCCCTCATGGTGGGACTAGATGAGGTACATTCTGACTCATTTTTAATTCTTGCACAGATTCAGGGTTAGAATCAGAAGACTTAGAAGAAGTCTTTAATGAACTGTATGAAAAACATAAGGGGGTTGTAAAAGAACTAAAAATCTGAAAAACAACTCTACTTGCTTGGAAAACACCAATTCTGATCTTAAATCCGAATTGGAGCAACTAGAAGAACAATTAAAAGAATGTAAAGATAAAAATTATCTTTTAAATGAAGATTTGAAAGCAAGAATAATGAGAAGTTAGAGTTAGAAGAAAAATTAAAAACTCTAACTGAAGAAAATATGTATTTAAAAGAATCAGTTAGAAAATTACTGAAGGGAAAACATCTTTTAGCCCTATGCTTGAAAGGATCAAAATATAAAATAACAAACAAGGGCTTGGATACATACCTCCAGAAAAAGGAAAACAAGCCATGATTCCAAAAAAATATCCCTACCAAAATTTGTAAAAGAAACCAAAATGCCCCCGAAAAAGGCCCATGTAAAGAAAAAGTTTACAGAAATCACATTCTAAAACTCAGCACAAAGAAAATAAGACACACAAAACAATCTATATTCATTGTTGTTCTCATTGCAATAAACTAGGACACACTGTAAACACCTGCACAACAAGACACTTAGTTTGGATCCCTAAAGGATATTTTCATGCATCTAACCATCAAGGACCCAAAAGATTTGGGTACCTACCTTTGAGTAATTTACTTGCAGGTTAGCCTTGGAGCATCAAAAACCAAGGATGCTCAAGGCAGGAGTGACTGCAGACTCTTCATTCAAATCACATTTGAAGAAAGAGTAGTCACAAAAATTGAATTGGTCTTTATGACTAACAATTATTTGCAAGTTTCATTCAGGTGGAGTCTCTCATTCAGGGGGTACAGACTAAGGGGGAGTTATTCATTTATGTCAATCATTGTTGAACCCCTCAATGGTAAGAATTTTTTCACAAAGGGGAGAGAATGCAATGGTAAGAACCTTCCTTTTTGGTTTGTGACAAAAAGGGGGAGAGTATGCATGGTATGCATTATCTGTGAATTTTTCTGTATTTTCTATGCTTTACATATTTTTGTCATAAAATTCTCATAAATTTTGTCATCACCAAAAAGGGGAGATTGTTGAACCACTCCTATATTTTACCTTATATTTTGGTGATACAAAATTTATGTTAATTAATTATTATTAAAAATATCTAATATCATGTTTTTCTTAATAAATATAAATTTATGTGATTAATTAATATAAATGTATTTAATACCATGAATTTTCTAATAATAAATTAATATCCTGATTTCTAATAAATAAATTTATGTCATTATTGCCATGTGATTTGCACTAAACGATAAATCGATGTCCATTCAATATACATCGATTTCAGTTCAAGTGCAAAAAATTAATAAGCGCTACAATGATTTGGTTTTAATTGATTTTTTAAAGCGCTACATTGACTTCTTAAGTGGCCTTAACGATTTGTTAAGAAATCGATCTCAGAACGATTCGCTAAGGGGCCATACGATTTGTTAAGAAATCGATCTCAGAAACGATTCCTTTTATAGCCACAACGATTTGCCCTCATATCGATTTCGTTCTCATAACGATTTGATAAGTTTCACATCGATTTGGGTCTCGTAACGATTTCATAAGTGAGCGCAACGATTTTCTCACATCGATTTACCCTTCATAACGATTCATTAAGATCACATCGATTTCTTCAGGTGATCACAACGATTTGCTTGCATAACGATTTCATAAGTGATCACATCGATTCTACAGGTGATCACAACGATTTGCTTGCATAACGATTTCATAAGTGATCACATCGATTTGTTCATAATCGTGCAACGATTTTCTTATAAATGAACAACGATTTTATAAGTCATATTCACATCGATTTCTCTTGTATGTTTCAGTGTTTTTGGCGCCTAAATGAAATGTCAAATATCTTCTGACAAAAAGCTACATGCGTAATTTCTCAGTCCTGTCAGAAAAAGATATGACTTATCAGTTTTAGCATGTTAAGAGAAACACAGTAGCATGCACAACTTTCATGTAAACACTCTTTTATGCTAACACTTTCTTCCATGCTCACAGACCTCGAAGACCACAAGAGTGATCAAGACAAGAGATGAGCAACGGGTAGAACTCCAACGGATCTCTTCAACTGATCCTTTTCAAAAGCCTCTCATATAAAAGATGAAGCATGGCTGAAGAAAGAGAAGAACCTTTTCCTGAATATTTTTCAGGAGTGTACAACTGTGAGAAGAACCTTCACGCCATAAACACTCAGAGAAAGAGAGAAGAGCTCGAGCCAAAATCTACAGAAGCTTCAAAGCAGAAGTCTTCATCGCCTTCAAGCTTCTTCTCTTCCATTCTCCCTGTGCTCATTGTAATCTTGGGGGAGAGTCTGTGACTGTGAGCTAAGTCCTGAGTGTTCATCTTGTAATAGCTCTCAATCTGATCTTTCTTTCTAAGAAAGATTTCTATCCGCTGTAGGACTGTATACAATGTGTAACCTAGCTAGAGGTGGTCTAGCAGAACGTTTGGGTTTGTACCAACAGGACCTAGTTGGGGTTTTCGTCTAGCAGAACCGCACTGGGGTTTGTTCCAGGAGGTTTACTTCTGAACCTGTAAAAGAGTAGTTTGCTTCTGAGCCTAGAAAAGAAGTGGGCTGCCTTCTTGCCCAGGAAAGAGAAGAAGACCTGGTGGGATATCCAGGTTTTGTAGTGTCCTTGAAGGGGACTGTACCTTCGGTTAGTGAAATCCCAAGATTTTGCTTGGGGACTGGACGTAGGACTCCTGTGGAGAGAGGTCCGAACCAGGATAAATCTCCTGTGTCCTTTGTGTGATTGCCTTTTTGCTTCCGCACTACTACTCTTCATCACACTAACACTAACCAAACTTTTAAGTGTTCACGTTTTGATTTCAGATTTCAGAAAAACCTATTCACCCCCCCCTCTAGGTTACCTTGCTGCCGTACATAAAGGCCAACAGAACCTATAGGATCAATATGAAATCAAGCTTACTTTAGTCATCTCGACATCAAGCTTACTGTAGATGAATCGAAACCAACCTTACTGGAGTTGATCAAAGTCAAACAAACAGAAGTTGAATCAAAATTGAACTTACAGAAGCTGAATCGAAATTGAACATACAGAGTCGAATCCAATAATACTGTCAGAAATCGAGTCAAATTTTACTGAAGTCAATCATAGTACCTTGGTGTCCAAACACCAAGTCAATGTATTAGGTCGATTTGTGAATCAGATGCTAAACAAAATTTCCCAACGATATTACCAAGTCGAAACACTAGTCATAGTTACAAGACGGTTTAAATCGACAAGTTCTGGAGATATCATGCAACATTTTCTATTCCTTTTTAGGCTTTAGAGAATAGCTTTGTGATGTGGTACTTAGACTTACTTAACATGTTAAGTCTTAAAACTTTTATCGACAAATCAACGGAAGAATACATCACGAAGATAGTCATGAAATCAATATGGCCGATCGAACCATTCAATTACTAATTTTATTAAGAATTGGAAATAATGTCATACTAATATAAAATAAAGGATGGACATGTTGACTTCTTTTTCAATAGGAGAGTGACTTCTTTTTCTATTGTTCAATATCTTATTATTATTAAAATTTGGGTGTTACGCGGACATACAACCAAAGAACTACCTCTCAGTCTTGCAACCACGGATGTAAGGTCTAGCTGCGCTCCACAACCACAACATAAAGCCAAAGAATAGTAGAGACCAACCAACACCACACCTGCAGACCACACAACTGCAGGCCCATGCCTGGCACTATTAGAGACTCTGACCTGAGCTCTCTAAAGTGAGGCACTAGAAAACAGGACTAGTTGAGGCTCAATACGTCTACTGGTGTCTGTACCCCCAACCACGAGGGCACTAACAAGCGATCGAACACAAACTCTCACACAAGTCGCTGTCCCCTTGTCGTCTTTCCCTCAGCCAAACGTACAACTCAAAGTCTCAAACACAGGAGTGAGGGTGTCCAAGAAGACGACACAGACCTCTACGGTACATACAGTACAGGGACAAACCCAAGCAACCTCGAGCCTGGCTCACAAAAACCTAGGGTATCCGACTGGAGAGGCATTCCAGAATAGGTGCCGGACCACCAAACTCGGCAAACACACAAACCATGATGAGTATTTATTATAATCATACAACTTACATTCTTATACCACGATAATTCACATTCTAACTTGCTTGTCATGGTCATCACATGCCCTCCACAGCAACCACATAACACTAAACACATTACCCGCTAAACCTCTATATGATAACATAATTAACATGCTGAACATGATTAACATAATCATAATTAACATACTAGCATAACACACTAACAACCATAAACCAACGATTACCCTAAATCTTGCTTTTTTGAGCAAAATATCCTTAAAAATATTGCTAAACATTTAATCATTATGTTTTGCTATGACAAAATCTTTTAATATCTTCTAAATCAATTATTGATTTATACTACAACTACAAGACCACCGCGACAGGGCACAGTGTCGCGACATAAAAGCGACGACTGACACGTCGCCACCAAGTCAACTGACTCAGTCGAAGCCAAATCACGATAGTCCAAAGCGCCCACACCAAACCATCCGATATGAACGCGATGAGGAAATTTGTCGCCTTCAAGCCAACGCAACAATTTGAAGCCATAAATGCGATGAACTAAGCGACACGTTTATGCCAATTGGTCCAACACATCAATCAAAGCACGGACGTGATGGACCACTATGTTATGTTCACAATTGAACTGCAACGGCCCGACCCGTCGCATTCTCAGGCAGACGGTCAAGCTCTTCTTCTACCCCTAACAAACCATGCACACACCATGTAAACTACCTTATAAACCACTAAATTGATGAATAAAATGTAGCACATCACCATAGCATGATTCACAAGCTCTAAGAACCACTTAAACAATAAAACACAAAGGAAGTCTCCCTACCAACTGGAGAACCCACAGAATGCGAAGAACGCCACACCGCCAACGTGTCCATGCTTCGGATGCCGTCCTCGCATGGAAACTGCGCCAGCCCAACCACTTGAAAGCAGAAATCGCCAGAGAACGCTACAAAACCCATCTCCTCGACCGGACAGAGCCACTCTACTCTGTCTGGCCCAAAACACAGCATAAATGCATCAGTCAAAATCGCGACGTAGACAGTCGTCAAATTTAAAAGACCTTAAATGCGAATGACGTGATCGTCGCTAATCGCGTTGCGCCATGGAAAGGCGGTTCAAAGAATGCGACGTATGTAGCCGTCGCGTTCAAAACATGACAATGTACTTCATCGCCTTCTTCATTAGGAAAATGTGAGTAGTTTGGGCTAAAACCTCCAGCCCACAACACCCACACCACACACGGGAGTCACAACCAAGGCTCAATGACCCCACATTGGTCATGAACACCACACCAGAACCATTAAAGTTCGGATTTGAACAACCACAACATACAATACTACCACCTAAAAAGGAATGTCATCCTCGACATTCAGAAAGAAACCACGGCAAGTCGGACTACCACCTAAAAAGAAATATAGTTATTCACAAACAAGTAGAATACATTTTTTCTGCACTTGTCTTTCAAACCATATGTTCTAACTGATGTGCTCTACTCATTCCTTTGCTCATTCTGCTTTCTCCTCTTTAATTCATTCCACAACTTTTCTGCCTTTCTTTCACGTTACAAGTGAAACCATTATATCCTGCCATTGGCGCTTTATTTCCTTGGACTCAACCTACTGTCACATTTTTCCTTACTATGTCTGCAACATTCCTTTCTGTGCCATTTTTCTTGTTCAAGGCCTTTTATCATAACTGCTGTCTGTGACTATTATATTACACTAAACGATCTTTTGATCCATTATCTCTCGACACTGACTTGCCATTACTGTCCCATTATCTGCTTATGCTGCTTAAACTATACCTTCTCAAGAACTACTGCCTCTTTAATTAATTCTACAAAAATCTCGAACTCTTTGTCATTGAGCCAAACCTATAATATTATAATCTTGGAAGAATATCAGAACCTGTAGGCTAGAAATCTTCCATGCTTTCGCTGTGCCACTCTGATTACATCGAATACCTGTCAAAATACTTTACAATTCTGCTTTCATTATCATTGCCATTCTTTTCAATATTTGCTGCCATTTACTCTGGCTAAACTCAATTCTGATTATATTCACTTATCAAAGCCATCTTAGTCAATCAATTTCCACCAAAATAAAATACCTAAATTCTCGAACTATTTTCTGTAATACATAAATTCTGTTTCAATTTTATCTGTGCTATATACTGGAATTCTGAATTCTGCCATACTGCCACTGTCATACTATGTTCTTTTCTATTCACTGAAAATTACAATCTAGTTGGCTAATCAAACTGAATCTGTAACTTTTCAAAGTAACTCATTTGTATTGCCGTGATACTATACCCTCTCATCATGGAATAACACTGTTCAATCCCTCTATGCCGCTCTGCCATTAACTCTACCCAACTCTTTTCAATTCTCTACTAACTGACCCCAAAGTCTTCTCTACTCAACTGATTAAACCTTGCTATTTACATTCTGCAATTCACCGACTTCAAAAAATTTCTAACTGTACACATTACTTACCTTTTCTGCTCTATCCTGCCATAATCTATTTGCTCTTTATTCTTTAACCGACCTGTCTTTTCTATCACATCAAATTTGAAATTACTCTATTGAAAGAATACCTATGTTCCACTGAATTACTAATTCTGTACTGCCACATAAACTATTACTGAACATTACCTTAACTTTTTGATTGTAACCACTTTATAATCTACTATACTCATTCTTTCTTCTGATCAATAACACTCAACTTTAAATTTACTGCCAACTATATTAAACATAACATGATCTCTGCGAGGTTCTCTCTTTAATTATTCTTTCATCTCACTAATCTTCACTGTACCATTCAAACTTTCTAATTCATACTATAACTCTGCTTAACATATATTACCTTTCACTGAAACACTACCAAACTTGGAAATCGGAAAACTGGTTTCCTAAATGCAATAACCTGACCTTCTTGATCCTTTTAATCCATATTGCTGTCTTACAATCTCAATAGTTGTTCTTCTAATTATCTTGCAATGTCATTCATTCTCAATGACAGCCAACACCACTGCTATTATATATTCATTAGTATCAACTCTTCCCAAACTCTCTGATTATTTAACAAAACTCTTATTCTTTCACCATTTGCTTCTTTATTCTACACAACCTTACATTTCTTATATGTTTTCCCAACTGATTTACCTTCCTTGTCTGATCCTTTCCACAGAGAAATCCTAATCCCAAATTCTTAAAATCATAACACTGCTCATCACTTCTTACCTTATCTATATCCTGGCTTCAATCCTTTGCTAGTGCATACATTACCATACCTTAACTATTACATATACTGAACATCTTACAAACATCACAAACACTTTTTGCAACACTTGCAACACATAACAAATGTTTTTGCTCCACAACAACAAACTGTCATTCAAATTGCCCTCTGCTTGTAATACCCTCAAATTTTAAATACCATGTTTTACTTAGAAATTCTTGTTTATGCAAACCGATTAGGTTTAAATTGTGATATTTAGGATTAGGGTATGTTTAAGACACTTATCATATCCCAATACTACTTTCGGTCGTGCGCACCCCGACAGGGCGACACCGGAAAACTGTAACGAAAATAAAATCTGAGAACACCATAATTCTTAGAAAATTGTGGAGATATCAAATATGTAATTATCCGGAATTTTTGACGACCGGATTTTGAGATTAAGTCGACGCAACTATTTTTCGGGCGATTTTTCACCCAGTAGACAATAAATTCTAAAAATAAATAAAAATCATGACAATTAGTAAAACCTTCCTATTAGTCTATGGTTGAAATTTCAAGTTAAACGGATATCATTAGGACACCTAAACATGAAGATCTTTGGCCCAGCTGAATTGGGCTATTTACGGCAGGATTTTTCTGGGTTTTTCCAGGGGCTATGTGTGAGGCTTAGGAGAAGCCAACACACATTAGGATAAGGATGGAGCTTGGGTTTAAACTATTTCATGATGGTGGATGAGGTGTAGGTGTGAGATTGGAAGCATGGGCATGTGTAAACAGTAAAAACCCATGGGTTTTACGGTTTACACCTGTGCGTTTACGTGTTCCCTTGCATGGGAACCTAGTTTGGCTATAAAAGCCACTCCCTCTGCTGAGTTCGATCCTTTCTACTCTTTGGTTTCTGTCCCTGTTCTTTCTCTTCTCTACTCTTGGCTGCTAGAAGGGTTGTGGAGGAGCTCCTTGAACTGTTGCTGGGGAGCTGTTGCCGTGCATCTACAACTGCACCCACCTCTGCCCCTATTTCTTCTGTAGCTGCTTCTTCTTTGGTGTTAACTTGCTGTTGAAGTAGCTGTCGTGTAGCAAGGCATCAATTGGGAGGAAGCTCTTCTTCCACTAAGTTAAACTCTTTCACCAAGATCAAGTGGAAGCTTTCTTGCTTAGCAAGGTAGGTTTCATCTTCCATTGATTCGGTTCTGTCCCCCTCACATGATAAGAAAATCTTCTTGATAAGCATACAAGATGATACACTGAAGCTATTCTATTTTCTTTCAGTTTGGTAAACACGTTCTTAATGGGAGAAGAACAACCTTGTTCCACTCTAAAGACTATTTTCTATCTTCTTCTTCCACCCTTGTTTCATGTTTTATTATAGAGCCTTGATGGAAATTTCGATATCTTAGAACATTGTGATTTCTTTCCATCTAGATGTTGTACCTCAACCTTGATTTTGGAGCATTAAATACCTTGAGTTTGAGAGTTTATCTTGTGGAAATCTTTCCATATAATCCTTGTATAAGGACCATATTTCCAGTACTATGTCATGCTAGTTTCTAGCTAAACTAGTTTGAATTGCAACCCTCTTGTTCTATCCCATTTGTTTAGCTTATAAACCACTGTGGGAACTACAATTAGACTCTTCAAATTGATATAAATCATGCCTTGATTTATAAGTTCCAATGTTAGAGTTTTTAGGATGAATACAAAGTCCCTTATGCAAGAAAAATTGGCGGCTGTCGACAGGCAGCTCATAGCTGTCGACAGGCCAGCCTTCCTGAACTCAGGAATAACTGGGACTGTGTGCATCTGTCGACAGCCATCTTGCATCTGTCGACAGATACATACAGTCCAGCAAGATGATGTTCTGTCTGCAGCCATCTGTCGACAGGTCCTTCTTGGCTGTCGACAGGTGCAGCCCTGATTTGAATTTCTGCACCATTTCTTGTCTAAATTCATGCTAGAACTTCATCCTAAAAGCCAAGGAAGTTACCCTCTCATTTACCTTGGTATTATTGTCATACTACCTCAAAGTTTACCCACTATGTACCTTAATCTCCCTTAAGTTATTCTTAAAGTTAGCAATTACGAATAGTACTCCGATTGAGTCTATTCTTCGATGTTCGGTAATGAAGGTTATAAAACTTGACCACTTGAGAGTTCATATGTTTGAACACCTTATGAGATATGAATACTTGTGATGACAACTGTGTACCCTCATTTTCTTGGGTTTTTATGTGATTTAAATCTTCTGAAGTTGTCGGCTTTGAGTCATCACCTTGTCTCAACTAATTGTCCTTCTTATTTTCTTGAACTCTGAACTACTTTGTCACCAAGATATTTGTATTAATCATAAATCAAATCTTCCTTTGGATTTCTCATTTCCGTTATGCTCATGAAAAGAAATTTATGATTTGAAGACAGTGCTCTCTTCAAAAGAGGGTTTAGGATTACTTGTAGTAGCACCCGCTACTTGTGATCAGCTGAGGGCGACAGTTTGTACGTAAGTAAATCCAAGTCAATGGACTGACGATGGTGGGTAATAAAATAATTATACCCCGTTCTTGCGCAATGAACAAGATCTAAGGTGCTGGAATCGCCTAGGCACTGAGGATGGTAATTACGTCTATATAGTAACCTCTTGAGAGCAGTGATGCCTGTCAAATTTGTTTCCAAATTAAGTTATGGTCTGAATTTGAAAGACAAATATGACTTTTATTCTGTGATTTGTTGGAGCTCATTATGAAATCAATTTGAGCTATATGTTTCTGTTAAGTATGAAATTCATGAGCAATTATGTTTTGATCCACATATGCACTATTTGAATAATCATTCAGTTCTGCAAATTGATACTTCTACTCTATGTTTACTTATACCTACTGAGTCCTTTCGACTCATGCCTTTGTTTCCTTCAACCCTTTCAGATTGAAGGTGTGTATAATCTCAGCTACATGTGAATCCTATTTCCGCTGCGGATGACGAAGAAATGAAGAAGAATAATGTAGTTTTAGTAGTTTCTTTTAGTTGATAATGTATTAAGTTAGAAAGAGAGAAGCTTGACTTTTGTAAATAATGAGTGTTGCTACTATTGTCCCTTGTGTATTATAATGTGTTCGAAGATACCTTTGTGGAATGGTTTGCCAGTTTTGTGCATTGCGCGGATATCTACCCATAACGAGAGTTTGTCAGCGTAACCCCTCTTCCGATCAAAGGTTACGTATGTGTTTGTGTGAAGTCGGAGGAGGGTGTTACAGAGGTGGTATCAGAGCAAGGTTATGGGTGATAGATATTCTGTGACCATTTTCACAAAGGAAATAAATAAAACATTTGTGTGTATTCTAGAATCTTTAAAGATCATTTTGGTTCTAACAAAATTTAAGTAGTTAGTATGAATTAATTGGATGTGTTTGATGGTGTTCCAGGAAATGGCAGACAAAGGGAAAGCTATCGACACATCCAGTGAGGATAGGCATGAGGAAAGCTTTAGGGAGGAAGTTCACAATGTCCCATTGGCCGGAAATTCTCAAGAAGGAAGTACTGGGACTCCTGATTTTACTACATTTATGCAGTCATTTCAGGGGTTAGTGCAAACACTAATGAAGAACCAACAGGACATGAATGGAGGAAGGATTTCTGGAACATCTTTGCTAGAAAAATTAAGAAGATGGGACCTCCAGCTTTTAAAGGAAATGGCCAGCCTGAGGTTGTTGAAGGATGGGTTAGAGAGATGGAAAAGATATTTAAGGCCATAAGATGCGAAGAAGAAGACAAAGTCACATTGGCGACTTACATGCTCCAGGATAGAGCAGATGAATGGTGGCAATCTGCCATGAGAAATGCATTTAGAAATAGAAGGGATAATATTAGTTGGGAAGAGTTCCTAAGAGAATTGTATGAGAAATACACTCCACCGCATGTAAAGGATAGGAAAGAAGTGGAATTTTTACAGTTGGAGCAAAAGGACATGACTGTGGCAGAGTATGAGACCAAATTCACTGAATTGGAAAAGTATGCACCTCATATTTGTGACAATGAAATCAGAAGGGTAAAGAAGTTTGTGAGAGGATTGAAACCCGGTGTGAGGAGCAGGGTAGCTCCACTAGATCCCCAAAGTATGACTATGGCACTGAAGACTGCATTTATAGTGGAATCTGAGTTTGAGGAGTATATGAAAAACAAAGAAACCAATGGGGGTAAGAAGAAAAATGTGTATAACAAGAAACGAAAGGTCAGAAGCGAAAAGTCGATTCAACCAAGCAGCAGGGAGAACAGAAAAAGAGTTGGCCCGTGTGCACTCAATGTGGAAGAAGACACCCGGTGATGAATGCTGGAAAGTAGCAGGGAAATGTTATGGATGTGGTCAGAAAGGGCATATGATTAAGGATTGTCCATATAAAGCAGACCAGTCAAAAGCGCAAAAACCACAACCTTACTTCCAGCAAGCCCCAAGACAACCACCCAAGGGACCAGCTAGAGTCTTCGCTCTGACCAAGGAGGAAGCCCAGGACACCCCTACAGTAGCTGAAGGTATTCTCCTAACCGAAAATATGTATGCTAGAGTGTTATTTGACCCTGGAGCTACACACTCTTTTATTTCTCGGGTATTTGTTAATTCTATGTCGAAAACCAGAGAAATTAGTAGGAAGCATGATACTTGACTGTCCTACTGGTCAAATAGCTACACTTACCTCTGTTATTCCAGAAATAACTCTGAAAATAGGAGAATGTGAACTTACTGCATATGTATATGTACTGGATAACATGCAAGATTTTGACATTATACTGGGAATGGATTGGTTAGCAGAAAATCATGCCGTATTAGATTGCCATAAGAAGTTTAACATTTAAAAGGCCGGGATTAGCAGATTTCAGCTATACATGTCCAAAGAATAATGGAAACAAGAAGACTATATCAGCACTTAAGGCTATGAAATGGCTGAAAAATGGTTGTCAAGGTTATTTGGCAAGTGTGATGGCCATATCAAATGAGCATAAACAGGTATCAGTTCAAGATATCGATGTTGTAAAAGAATTTCCAGAAGTTTTTCCTAATGACTTATCTGGATTACCTCCAATTAGAGAAATTGACTTTACCATTGAACTTTTACCTGGAACTTTGCCTATATCCATAGCTCCTTACAGAATGGCACCAGCCGATTGACAGAATTAAAGAGACAGTTGCAAGATTGTTAGATAAAGGTTTTATTAGGCCAAGTGTATCACCATGGGGAGCTCCGGTATTATTTGTTAGAAAGAAAGATGGATCCCTTAGATTATGCATTGATTATAGAAAGTTGAATCAAGTCACAATTAAGAACAAATATCCATTACCTAGAATTGATGACTTGTTTGATCAACTCCGGTCTGCTACAGTATTCTCTAAGATCGATTTAAGGTCGGGGTACCATCAATTGAGAGTTAAAGAAGATGATATTTCTAAGACTGCATTTAGAACCAGATATGGACATTATGAGTTTTTAGTACTCCCTTTGGATTGACTAATGCACCTGCGGTATTTATGGATTTGATGAACAGGGTATTTCAGCCTTATTTGGATAATTTTGTGGTATTTATAGATGATGTGTTGATATACTCATCTAGTGAAGAAGAACACAAGAGCATTTGAGAATTGTACTACAAACATTAGGAATCATCAATTGTATGCTAAATTAAGTAAATGTGAGTTTTGGCTCAAGGAAGTGAAATTTTGGGTCATGTGATTTCTGGAAAAGGTGTGGCAGTAGACCCAAGTAAAATTGAAGCATTCTAAATTGGGAAAGACCCAAGAATCCATCAGAAATTCGAAGTTTCTTGGGATTAGCTGGCTACTATAGAAGATTTATTGAAGGTTTTCTTCTATAGCTATGCCTTTGACTCAGTTAACCGAAAAGAAATACCTTTTGTGTGGAATGAGAAATGTGAGGCCAGTTTTCAGGAATTAAAAGGGAAGCTTACCACAGCTCCGATTCTTACCTTACCTCAAGGATCGGGAGGATTTATAGTCTATACGGATGCATCTCAAAAAGGAATGGATGTGTTCTTATGCAACATGGGAAAGTGGTAGCTTATGCCTCTAAACAATTAAAAGATCATGAAAGGAATTATCCGGCTCATGACTTAGAATTGGCAGCGATCATACATGCTTTGAAGATCTGGCGCCACTATTTATATGGGGAACAATTTGAAGTTTATACTGATCATAAGAGTTTAAAGTATATATTTCCCAGAAGGAACTGAATCTAAGACAAAGGAGATGGTTAGAATTTTTAAAGGATTATGATTTTACGGTGAATTACCATCCGGGTAAAGCTAATGTGGTTGCTGATGCTTTGAGCAGAAAGAAATCAAGAGCATTACAATTACACCAACAGTGGAAAGAAATGACAGATTTGATCGAATACTCACCAAGGTGTGATGCAGAAAATCTGATATTGGCACAATTGACAGTAAGATCAGCACTGATAGATAAAATTAGTGAAGCACAGAACCAAGATCAGAAACTAAAAGAGATGGTAAATAAACCAGGATACATCAGAGATGGTCAAGGGATAATTAGATTTCAAAACAGAATATGCATACCAGAGAATGAAGAAATTAAAAGTGAGTTATTGAAGGAAGGACACAAATCTCAGTATTCATTCATCCTGGAAGCTCTAAAATGTATCAGGATCTGAAAAAGCAATTTTGGTGGCATGGAATGAAAAAGGACATAGCAGAATTTGTGAGTAAATGTCTAACATGTCAACAAATAAAAGCTGAGCACCAGAAGCCAGCAGGGCCTATGCAACTCATTGAAATTCCATATGGAAATGGGAGCAGATAACCATGGACTTCGTAATGGGTTTGCCAAAGACAAGGAAGAAGCATGATGCTATTTGGGTAATTGTGGATAGATTAACTAAATCGGCTCATTTTCTAGCAATTACAAAGACACAATCATTAGAAGATTTGGCTCAATTGTATATAAAGGAAATAGTGAGACTTCATGGAATTCCTTTGTCGATAATTTCAGATAGAGATCCAAGATTCACTGCTAGATTTTGGAAAAGTCTTCAAGCAGCCATGGGTACACAATTAAAATTCAGTTCAGCATATCATCCACAAACCGATGGCCAATCAGAAAGAACTATCGAACACTCGAAGATATGCTGAGAGCATGTAGTTTGGATTGGCGTGGTAGCTGGGATGATTACCTACCCTTGATTGAGTTTGCATACAATAATAGTTACCATACAAGTATTGGAATGGCACCATATGAGGCATTATATGGTAGACCCTGTAGATCACCCCTCTGTTGGGCAGAAGTGGGAGAAAAGAGTCTCATTGGGCCAGAATTAATTCAGAATGCTCAGAGAAAATCAAATTAATCAGGAAGAGATTACTAATAGCTCAAGACAGACAGAAGAAGTATGCTGATAGAAGAAGAAGGCCACTGGAGTTTAACATAGGTGATCATGTATTTCTAAAGATCTCTCCAACCAAAGGTATCATGAGATTTGGAAAGAAAGGAAAACTCAGTCCAAGATATGTAGGACCTTTTGAGATATTACAAAGAATAGGGGAAGTAGCATACCAATTAGCTCTTCCGCCTTCTTGGTCACACATTCATAATGTATTTCACATATCTATGTTGAGGAAATACATAATGGATCCCTCCCATGTGATCAGTTATGAAGATGTGGAAATACAACTAGATTTAACAGTACAAGAGGAACCAGTGAAAATATTAGACAGGAAAGAACGAGTCCTCAGAAATAAAGCAGTTTCTATGGTGAAGATCTTATGGAGAAGCGCGTTCATCGAAGAAGAAACGTGGGAATTGGAGCAAGAGATGAAAGAAAAGTATCCACAGCTATTCGGTAAGTAAATTTTGCCAATTTTGAGGACAAAATTTATTTTAACAGGGGGAGAAATGTAATACCCCCAAATTTTAAATACCATGTTTTACTTAGAAATTCTTGTTTATGCACACCGATTACGTTTAAATTGTGATATTTAGGATTAAGGGTATGTTTAAGACACTTTTATCATACCCCAGTACTACTTTCGGTCGTGCGCACCCCGACAGGGCGACACCGGAAAACTGTAACGAAAATAAAATCGGAGAACACCATAATTCTTAGAAAATTGTGGAGATATCAAATATGTAATTATCCGGAATTTTTGACGACCGGATTTTGAGATTAAGTCGACGCAACTATTTTTGGGGCGATTTTTCACCCAGTAGAAAATAAATTCTAAAAATTAAATAAAAATCATGACAATTAGTAAAACCTTCCTATTAGTCTATGGTTGAAATTTCAAGTTAAACGGATATCATTAGGACACCTAAACATGAAGATCTTTGGCCAGCTGAATTATGGGCTATTTACGGCAGGGATTTTTCTGGTTTTTCCTGGGGCTACGTGTGAGGCTTAGGAGAAGCCAACACACATTAGGATAAGGATGGAGCTTGGGTTTAAACTATTTCATGATGGTGGATGAGGTGTAGGTGTGAGATTGGAAGCATGGGCATGTGTAAACAGTAAAAACCCATGGGTTTTACGGTTTACACCTGTGCGTTTACGTGTTCCCTTGCATGGGAACCTAGTTTGGCTATAAAAGCCACTCCCTCTGCTGAGTTCGATCCTTTCTACTCTTTGGTTCTGTCCCTGTTCTTTCTCTTCTCTACTCTTGGCTGCTAGAGGGTTGTGGAGGAGCTCCTTGAACTGTTGCTGGGGAGCTGTTGCCGTGCATCTACAACTGCACCCACCTCTGCCCCTATTTCTTCTGTAGCTGCTTCTTCTTTGGTGTTAACTTGCTGTTGAAGTAGCTGTCGTGTCTAGCAAGGCATCAATTTGGGAGGAAGCTCTTCTTCCACTAAGTTAAACTCTTTCACCAAGATCAAGTGGAAGCTTTCTTGCTTAGCAAGGTAGGTTTCATCTTCCATTGATTCGGTTCTGTCCCCCTCACATGATAAGAAAATCTTCTTGATAAGCATACAAGATGATACACTGAAGCTATTCTATTTTCTTTCAGTTTGGTAAACACGTTCTTAATGGGAGAAGAACAACCTTGTTCCACTCTAAAGACTATTTTCTATCTTCTTCTTCCACCCTTGTTTCATGTTTATATTATAGAGCCTTGATGGAAATTTCGATATCTTAGAACATTGTGATTTCTTTCCATCTAGATGTTGTACCTCAAACCTTGATTTTGGAGCATTAAATACCTTGAGTTTGAGAGTTTATCTTGTGGAAATCTTTCCATATAATCCTTGTATAAGGACCATATTTCCAGTACTATGTCATGCTAGTTTCTAGCTAAACTAGTTTGAATTGCAACCCTCTGTTCTATCCCATTTGTTTAGCTTATAAACCACTGTGGGAACTACAATTAGACTCTTCAAATTGATATAAATCATGCCTTGATTTATAAGTTCCAATGTTAGAGTTTTTAGGATGAATACAAAGTCCCTTATGCAAGAAAAATTGGCGGCTGTCGACAGGCAGCTCATAGCTGTCGACAGGCCAGCCTTCCTGAACTCAGGAATAACTGGGACTGTGTGCATCTGTCGACAACCATCTTGCATCTGTCGACAGATACATACAGTCCAGCAAGATGATGTTCTGTCTGCAGCCATCTGTCGACAGGTCCTTCTTGGCTGTCGACAGGTGCAGCCCTGATTTGAATTTCTGCACCATTTCTTGTCTAAATTCATGCTAGAACTTCATCCTAAAAGCCAAGGAAGTTACCCTCTCATTTACCTTGGTATTTATTGTCATACTACCTCAAAGTTTACCCACATTATGTACCTTAATCTCCCTTAAGTTATTCTTAAAGTTAGCAATTACGAATAGTACTCCGATTGAGTCTATTCTTCGATGTTCGGTAATGAAGGTTATAAAACTTGACCACTTGAGAGTTCATATGTTTGAACACCTTATGAGATATGAATACTTGTGATGACAACTGTGTACCCTCATTTTCTTGGGGTTTTATGTGATTTAAATCTTCTGAAGTTGTCGGCTTTGAGTCATCACCTTGTCTCAACTAATTGTCCTTCTTTTTTCTTGAACTCTGAACTACTTTGTCACCAAGATATTTGTATTAATCATAAATCAAATCTTCCTTTGGATTTCTCATTTCCGTTATGCTCATGAAAAGAAATTTATGATTTGAAGACAGTGCTCTCTTCAAAAGAGGGTTTAGGATTACTTGTAGTAGCACCGCTACTTGTGATCAGCTGAGGGCGACAGTTTGTACGTAAGTAAATCCAAGTCAATGGACTGACGATGGTGGGTAACAAAATAATATAACCCGTTCTTGCGCAATGAACAAGATCTAAGGTGCTGGAATCGCCTAGGCACTGAGGATGGTAATTACGTCTATATAGTAACCTCTTGAGAGCAGTGATGCCTGTCGAATTTGTTTCCAAATAAGTTATGTCTGAATTCTGAAAGACAAATATGACTTTTATTCTGTGATTGTTGGAGCTCATTATGAAATCAATTTGAGCTATATGTTTCTGTTAAGTATGAAATTCATGAGCAATTATGTTTTGATCCACATATGCACTATTTGAATAATCATTCAGTTCTGCAAATTGATACTTCTACTCTATGTTTACTTATACCTACTGAGTCCTTTCGACTCATGCCTTTGTTTCCTTCAACCCTTTCAGATTGAAGGTGTGTATAATCTCAGCTACATGTGAATCCTATTTCCGCTGCGGATGACGAAGAAATGAAGAAGAATAATGTAGTTTTAGTAGTTTCTTTTAGTTGATAATGTATTAAGTTAGAAAGAGAGAAGCTTGACTTTTGTAAATAATGAGTGTTGCTACTATTGTCACCTTGTGTATTATAATGTGTTCGAAGATACCTTTGTGGAATGGTTTGCCAGTTTTGTGCATTGCGTGGATATATCTACCCATAACGAGAGTTTGTCAGCGTAACCCCTCTTCCGATCAAAGGTTACGTATGTGTTTGTGTGAAGTCGGAGGAGGGTGTTACATGCTTACTCATACTAATCCTCAACTGAGCACTGTAATGAATATATCCAAATATCACAAAAGCTTTCTATAACTGCACATTCTAACCAATGCTTCTACTAACGGCCACAAGCTGTCATTCAAACGACTATCGGATTACTTATTACTAATCTAACTAATCACAGAAAATCCTTTTAATACTGGCAATTTGTATTCACAAAACACACATTTGCCCATTGCCACAAGTTCATTGCTTTTCTACTTACCAATACCCATTTGAAACTGATCTGAACTAGTTAATCATCTGCAACTTTTATCACTAACCACATTATATCTGAACTATTCTCAATACTTACTGAATAAAGTTCAGACATACCAATTCGCTCTACCAAATTTCTCAATCACAATCCTTATATCTGGTAATTTCTAACACAACAATGTCTCAATTACAACACTGTTCCCGCTTTACACTAATCATATCTTCTCAGAAAATAATTCTACTTTGTGGAATATACAACTAACTTACCATTCCTTTAATTTCCCACAACTGAGAACCTCTACACAATCATGCATTTCTGCCACAAAACTAGCAGCATACTAATATAACCCTAAAAACTGTACCATTACTACCACACCAACTCGCAACTACTCATTAGCAACTGCCAATCTTACAAACATAGGCACACAATTTTACATGCCAAAAACTCAAGTGAAAACCACATAAAACCACATACTTACTACCAGTAGTGGGCATTAAACCATATTTTGGGACATTGTAACCTGAATGTCTTTTCATATTCTAACTGGACCATGCTCTGATACCAACTATATCGACTCTAGATATTTATGCCTAACAAGGCTCCATACCCAGACCTGCCTCCCGCAAACGGACCGAAGTCTCGCAAGGGATAGCTCACACACATGTCCAGTAAGAATATAAAAGACAACCACAAGAATATAAGATTTAAAAAAGTACATGTATTTATACTCAATTACACAAATTACATTGTCCTAATACATTATTACATGTCCAAGAGAAAAAATACAACTACTTGGGGCATACTCTGAGGGAGCAAAGCTCACACAACAACAACTACAACTCAACTGCTGGTGATGCAAGTCTGCCACAATACCACTACAAGCCAAACACTCTGCTAACACTTGAAAAGAACTATAGGGAGTGAGCTTCAATAAGTCATAGGCTCAACAGGGACCTCCCAAAAACAACATCAAACCGTAACAACAAAAGAACCAAGACCTCAACCCTTAAGAGTCTCACTGACCCAACCGAACATAAAATTACAATTGCTTGCATGGGCACACACAACATGCCAAAAAAACCAGCTACCCATGAAGGATACAGGTACCTTAAACCACAAGGTACCACAACTGAACCATAACTAGAAAGCCACCACTCTCAACCACAACCACTAGAAAGCTTGAGTCGGAAGGATGACGCCACCACGTGGGTAAGGACTACTGGTTCATGATGCTGGTATCCAACCTGGACATACAACACAAGAACTACCTCTCAGTCTCGCAGCCATAGACGTAAGTGTAGACACCCATTTCTGGCCCATAAGTTGAGCCAAATTCCATGTCCACGTTGGCTCATCATCGCCAAGGTGGCTTTATCCTATCATGGCATCTTATTATTAGTCATCACTCTGGTGGCTTTTCTTGGTCAAATCAACCAGTCTTCATCGTCATCTTGTAGCTCTCTTCAAACCATGTACCAATCTAATACCCATGCAAGGAGATCAGATACTTTGAGTGAGCCACATGCTGAAGGATCTTGAAGGCGACAATGTCCCTGTCGTGTCCCATGCAGAAGGCGACGCCCTTCATGTGGCGTTATGGCCTTCACCGATTCCCTCTGGACCATAATCGATCACCTTCAGAAGGCAAACTCGATACGTTGCGTTCTCATTGGCATTTAATTCCCTAAAAATTTGCTAGAAAATACCTTCATGACTTCCCTCTATGGAAGGTGATGTATCGAGGCGTCGCTACCTGGTAGCGACACAGAGCATGTTGCTTTCTGGTTTCCTTCACAGAACCATGCAACATGGCTTTCCTTTTCAGACTTGGACCCTTTCTATTCATGAATAATCCATCTTTTGGTGGGTCTAGAGATCTTCAAATCTTGCCAAACTTAGAGGAAACCTTCCTCAGAACCTCCTTGCCAAGCTCTGACTCTCCTTGCATGAGCCCAATTACCCAAAGTCGGACTCCACCCATTATTCCTTCCCATCCTGAATGGCATATAAAACTGTCAATAGGGCACGGTTTTGGGCAAGGTCGGCGTCTGCTTCTTCATCTCTCAGAGAGCTACGAATCCCCAGAAGAACTCTCAGCCTCCAGACGACCAGGAAGTGCCCAACAGGGCAATTCTTCACCTCTACGCTTTCTCTCTCCTATTATTCATGTTTTTCCCTTCATGTATGCACATTTAGATCGTTTTCTTTTCGTCGTTTTACATTAGAACACTCCACACACACCTATCTTAACACCCAAAGGGGTTAAACACCACCCCACGTGAGTTCCCCTCAATTCTTTCATGTTCTTTCATTACTTTGGGATAGATGCTACATCCAACAAATCTCTAATGGGTTTTCTATTGTTTTGACGTTCTTGGCAGGTTACCGAAGACATCTCAAGCACGAGGCTATTGCCCCTTGGCCGACTGAGGAGCAGGAAGAATCAGAACTCATAGTCTTCATCCTCTATTGCAGAAGGCGACACACTCCTGGTCGCGTTCTTAAGAAGGCGACGGCTTGAGCGTCGCGTTCAAAACCAGAAGGCGTCAATCTCGTTGTCGCATTCTCTATAAGGCGATGGCTTGCGTGTCGCGATCATAGGACCAGGTACTCTTCTGCACCTTTCTTCCTATTTCCAAGGTAGCTAGCATCTATTCTTCATCTATGTAGCAACCTGAATTTTTAAGAAAAATAAAAATTTAAATAAAGAATTAAAACCTAGCTAAATGGATATTTAAATGAAAGGAGCATTAAATAAAACCCATTAAATGGAAAAGAGTAATGGGCTTTGCTTCATGGACCCTCTAGAATTTATTGGGTCAAAATATGAATTTACAAAGGAGAATAATAAGAAAATACCTTAAATTCGGAGTTTAATTATCTCATAATTGGAAAGGGTTATTAAAGCAATAAAAGTGACAATTAGAGTTGGAATTGGATTCCTAAACCTACCCCATATAGTCTAGCACGATTTAGATACTATCCTAACCCAATTAGAGATTGGAAAGCAAGAGAGGAAAGGTGTAGTTAGGAAATCTCGTAATTAAGAGGAATTTGAGTAGTAATAGGAATAGGAACTTGTATTTATATAAATACACCTCTTAAACCCTCTTGGACGACCCTAGCTCGTTGCCAAAGGTTGTTGGACGTGGAGAAGAGGCCAAGGGAGAGAATCTCGTGGGAAGAAGGAGTTCTTGGAGTTTCTTCCTTCGTTCTTGGAGTTCTAAGCCCTAGAAGACAAATCGAGTCAAAGGTAGGCATTCTCACGAGCAAACTCAATTAAATCCATCTGTAGATTGTTCCATACATCAGGAACAAAAGCCCTCTTGTTTCACTCTTTTTCATCGAGCCAATATTTTGTTCTTGATTTTGAAGTCCTGCAACATGATAACCCCGAGACATCATGTTTAATTCTTGTCTCCTTGTACACTTGATCCCATGCTACGAATTTTTATTGTAAATACTTGATCTTGTTAGGGATCTTTTGACCCCGAAAGCCCTAATTTCTGTTGAGCATGTTACTCGAATTAAATCCATCTTGCTCCTGTGTCATGTTCTATGTTACTCGTTCTTGTTCATTCTCAAACCATGTTCAAACCATGCTCTCTCTCGAATTCCTATTACTAAGTACTCTCGCATGTCTAGTTCCATTTACCACTGATTTCGTGATTTTTCATCATGTATATAATTAGTTATGAATTTCCAAATGACCCTGTATCAAAATTTGAATGTTCTGGTCCGCAATCCATGTCTGGTCTGTCTCCTGTCGGAGTCAGGCGCAGACCACCAGATCGCGACAGGCCGATATGTCGCCTTCTGGGTCTGGTTGCGACAGTCCACTTGTCGCGTTCAGGACGCGACAGGTAAGCCGTCGCGATCTCTGTGCCCGTCCTGTCGCGATCCTTTCCGCCCTATCGCGTTCCCAGTACCTGTCTGCAAGCTATGTCGCGACCCTTTTCATGCCCTGTCGCGATCTGCCTGCCCCTGTCGCATTCCTTACAGGCCTATGTCGCCTTCTCAGGGTTTTGCATGAAAACCCATAAAACTTATTTATGTCACTTTCTAAATAATTCTTACGCCTTTTTATAGTTATACCCCCAGTAAAAACTTGTTTTAAAATGGAGCTACATTGAATGATTTAAAATACATATTCACGACTTATTTCTATCTATGATTTCTCTTACACATGCACACACATGAACCACCCATATATGACTGAAATCTGGCACAAAATAGCTCATAATGTACTGGAAATTTATTGTAATAAAGTATATTAATTGCCTTATTTTAAAGAACTTGTATTCGTTTTCTTGCGTTGTTTATATACCGATATCGACGCTCCACTGTTCTAGAATTCCTCTAGAGCGTCGAGCACTTGTTTTTTAAACACATTTTACTTGGCTTGTGGTGAACTCTCCGTCGGATATTCCTTTCGCCGGACTAGTGAACCCTTGCACAAGGCCTCCGTAAGTCTCCTCTGATTATGGATTCCCACATGGTCGACGAGCCGGTTGTACCCTAACACCCATTACATCTTTAGGGATCGATATGACCAAACAGCTATTAGAAGTTCGCTCTTACCTTGAATCACGTCGGACCTCTGAACTTGTGCATAACATGGCCAGCGGGAAGATCCTGAATTCCACCTAACTGCTAATACGACGTGCGCGTGTTGTGCAACTGTTACTATCGCCTGTTACTCGTCGCATTACTTGCAATGTCCGCTAGCTCTCATCTGTACTCTACTCGCTCGTCTATTCACGTTCACTCTACTATCTCGTCTATTCATCTAGTGCTCTCATCTACTTCTTGGTACTCTATATTGGCCATTGACTGATTGTCTAAAGATACAATATAACCAATGCCTGACAATATATAAAGGGCCCGATCTGGTCCTGGATGTGCGCCCGAAAGTGCTAGTGCCCATGGGAGTTAAATGATCAGAGTGTTTTGGCATTACACTCGAGTGCTATCTATCTCTCGACTATCTATATGACAATCAAACACAAAATGTGCTATACTCTCTCGATGTCTAGAATGACAACAAGTGCTATACTCGTCGTGCTATTACCATACTTGTGCTAGTTGTGCTATGGCCATCCTGCTATTCGTGCTATACTCGATGCTTGTGCTTTTTTTGGAAACTATACTCGATCTCGTGCTATTGTGCTATCTTGTTACCTGTTGTGCTATCTCTTGCTATATTTTGACTCTCTTGTACCTGCTCTCTTTAGATACTCTGCTTAAATGTGTTAATTATTTAAAGCCTGCTTGAGCCTGAGATTTAAGTCCTACTGGGCGTTATCGCTCACCCTACGTTATTTGATGTTGTGTTCTC
>JACBKR010002314.1:0-36045 GCA_014218235.1 Colocasia esculenta
ATGCTTGAGAGGGTTAACGAAGGCATTACAGTACAATTGGGAAGATCCTGTCTGGAGCAGGAAAAAGGAAGTCCATTTGAAATGTGCATGGCGCATGTTGAAACATGAATAAATCATGTGGGGATACTTGGGAAAGAACAAACTGAATCGACACTTTGGAAGTATTGGCTATTTATATCATACAACTAAGCAGAGGCTTGAAATAGTAGTACAATAGAGAAGGGAAAGAAATGCCCGCTTGAGAGATTGGAAAGCCAGGTTTATATGTATAGTGAGGGTAACTTATAATTATTGTCAGAACATGAAAAAAATTGTTCTAGAGATGGTGTCATGAAATTCACTTTGTGGGTATAGACTTACCAACCAATATATGCCCTTATGCGCTTCTGAGCAAAATTGTTGAATAGTCAACCTTTAAACATCTTCTTCTTGCTTGAGGATGGATCCTTGCCAGAAGGAAAGAAGCATAGGATTTTCTCTTTTTCTTTTGGCGATGTGGCAGCATATGGTGGTAAACATTGATGGGCTTGATGAATAATGTAGCAGAGTTCAGTTGGTTTCTCCACACAATTCACCATTTACTTATCACTGACATAGCAAAAGATCAATAGAAGGGATTATGCTTTGCCTCTTTTTTGTATATATATTTTTTGTTTTATGAGAATCTGAAAGGTGTGAGTTCTCACTCAACATTTGATCGTGTACTGCAGATTTTGTATGACCCATCACCAACACCTCCCAAAGGCTCATTCTCTCCAGAATTTTGCTCATTCATAGATGTTTGCCTTCAGAAGGATGCAGATGCAAGGCCAACAGCTGACCAGGTAGAGGAAGCCTTCAATTTCATTTATATTCTTTTCACAAAGGAAGGATCTTCATAAGATGGAACCATCCTTGCTATGTTCTTGGTTGACATCAGGTTTTTCTATTCACTAATCTGGAACCACATTTCACTAGTAAAATGTAACATGCCAAAATGCTAAATGGCTATTCTGGTGAATTTTCAGAAGGTATGGAGTAGGTCTTCATATGATACAGGATCAAACAAGAAAACAATATATGAAAGTAATTTGATCTTCCCACAAAGTTGGTTTTCTAGATTATATTTGATGTAAGAAAATGATTTTCTGTGAATTTTTTGATGAAAAATTAATTTTCTGAAGCTTGTTTTTGTAAGAAAATGATTTTCTTTGGCAACTGTACTGCTAAATTAATTTTCTGCAGCATGTTTGATGTAAATGATTATTTTCTCCAACATTTTCCCCATTTTCTTTAATATACTAGTTGTACTATCCACTTTTCAAAAAAAAAAAAAACAGGTGTGAAAAATCTTTGGGTCAACAATCCCATTTATTCATGAGTCTGAAAACTTGCATGGAAGGATTTGGCTGGTCCACTGTTGTTGAGTTTACCAATGGAGTAAGACTGAGCCACCACCTTGTGCTTAGGTGTCTAGGAAATGCTACTGGGTGGAGCCTAATTTAGTACTATATCTTTATGCATATTATATATCTTACACATATCCAATCTGTGTGTTTGTTTGCTGTCATTTAGTTTTGGTGTGCTTTCATCTTTTGTTAGAGGGTAGAAAGTTAGGTAGATAGCCTGAAATGTCAATTCTCAAGTGACTTCTGGACGATGCAAGGGGTGTTATGTTATATTATCCTTCCACTTTCATATGACAATTTAACGTTGGCTTTCAAATCACTTGGGAGAAAAGTGAATAAAGAGTTGGGATGAGAGGCCCAAGGAATTGCCAAAACTTGATGAAACATGCTTTATCAAAAGATATAAGAAGGCTAAATAACAAAAAATTGAAAGAAAGTGAAACTAATTACTTCTCTTTCCTCTTCTATTCTCTGCTAAAACTGAACAAATTTTTCGGTGAGCAATTGAGTGAATTCACTTTTGACTTCCACACTCTCATTTAACATCATAAGGTAGAGTGCAAAAGTACGCTTAGTGAAAGAACTCAAAGAAAACACCAATAATGTGCTTACTTTTGTTCCCAAGGCAGTCAATGTGACGAACAGGATGTACAGGGTTGTGCCAAGGCAAGCACCTTCTGTTGATGGAGATAGATAGCTCGTCCTCTTTAATTAAATGTGCTTTTCAATGGGACTATAAATTTGGGGGATACTTGCCCAAGGTGCCTTGGTCACTTTTAACCATCCATAATGCCTTGCTGTCAAAGAGAGAATGCTTGTTGCCTCTACACATTTTGTATGCATTCGTGATATGGATGCTTAAACAGTGTATTCACAATAAGTTAGTCTTCCAAGAATTGTGTCAAAGACTGGATCTGCTGTGTTACACCTGGCCTAATGTGTCATGTCTTGGATCTCCATAGCATCGCCTCATAATTATGCGATGCTTCCTGCCTAGTTATCATCTCTTCGTATCATGATTAGAAGAATATATTCTTTTTATTTACTCCATTCGTGTCCTCAGAGAGAGATTTTATGTCAAATCCACATGGTTGATTCTTCTGACATGCATACATTGCAGCTCTTGTCACATCCATTTATCGAGAAGTATCAGAGTATAAGAGTGGACCTTGCTGCTTTTGTCCAGAGCATATTTGATCCAACGCAGAGATTGAAAGATTTAGCAGATGTGAGTCGCTCCATACATTGTTTTTTATTTAAATTCAAACGTAATGGTAGGTAACCATTGTTCTTGGATCACTGCACATGCTTATTTTATCTATTGCTAAGCAATACATTTAATTCCCTTTCTACATGAAATAAAAACAAAACAAATACAGAAAAGTGTTGTATTCCTTTGTTGAGTATTCCTGTCTTCTTCTTGAGCAGATGCTTACTGTGCATTACTACATGCTTTTTGATGGACCTGATGAGCTTTGGCATCATATGAGGACCTTCTATAATGATCTGTCGACCTTCAGGTGCCATCCTATTCTTATGACTATCAAATTTTCACAGTAGTAGCCCACTCAATTTCTAATCTTTCATATTTTAATTAAAATTTCTCCCACCCATTAACTAAGAAAATCCATTCAAATGTTGACATACCTACTTGGTAAGGAACTATTTTTTCGGATGTTGAATAAATATCTACTCATGCCCATCAGGGAATACATATTTACTCTAATTACTCTGCTTCAAAGCAATGGCATCAGAATGTTGGATTACTAGTTTAAACATTTATAACTGAGTGTACATCCGATTTAGTGGAGACTTTCTTTTGAAATTGCACCTCTGATAGTTTGGCGCATTCATAAAAGTGGGAATGCAGTATTGTTTCGAGTATAATAAAAAGAATTATGTTTAGGATTTCTTCATGAATGTCTTAGTCTACAGAAACTGAGGAGAATGGTGATCTTAACAGGAGCTGACACCCTCTAACTTGATCCTGTAGCTTCTCAGACAAACTTTCTGTTGGTTCAAATGACATCTTCACGACATTGTCGAGCATAAGAAACACACTGGTGGGAAATCGGCCAAATGAAAGGCTCGTACACGTTGTGGAGAAGCTTCAGTGCCGTGCTCATGGGGAGGATGGCGTCGCAATTCGAGCTTCAGGATCATTCATTGTGGGAAACCACTTCCTTATCTGTGGAAATGGGGTGCAAGCAGAGGGCATGCCCAGTTTCCAGGAACTTTCACTTGATGTTCCCAGCAAGCGATTGGGAACCTTCCGGGAGCAGTTCATTATGGAACCAGGAAACACCATCGGCTGCTTCTTCATTGCTAAGCAAGAATTGTATATATACCAACAATAAGGAATCCTGTGTAAGAATCTGTCTTAACACCTGAGATGATCTTAATGATTATTCCCCCTGATGAGCAGCATGTTCGGTATTTACTAAAGTTAGCCATTGTTTCTTGTCTCTCTTTGATGCCCAGGAGAAGAAGGGTAGCCCTGTATGTCCTTGGGTGCCAATTCTTCAGCACTTGAGTTTATCCCATCTTTGAACCCTCTGAAGTCTGCAATTAGCAAAGCTCTCTAATTCGGACACCCTCACCAAGAGAAGGGTGCTTTGGCCAAGAAGAGATCAGAGGAGAGGAAGTGACCACATTGGCTCCTGGGTCTTGAGGGTGTGTTTGGCAGTATTTTCACCTTGGAAGTCCCTTTGATCTTACATAAACAAAAAAAAAAAATGTCTTTTTTTGGACACAGATCGAATTGATTTCAGTGGCATCACCACTCTCTTATTCATAAAATTATTAATCGCATGGTTATAGATACTTTAGAGCTTTTAGTTGGAAACCAGGGATGACATAAATGTTTTCCAAAATCTGATGTAACCAAAGTGGACGGAAACCTGTAGCAGTCCAAGCAACTGTTTCATCAGGATATCGAGAATGAAGCTGCGATTAATTTAGTGTTTAACTTCTACTTTACTCTGATTGAAGAATAGATTAATATAGATTAGTCATGTCATGCCTCGATAGAAATGATGGTTAATATGTCTACCTAGTGGCCGTCCCGCTAAATTAAACTCCTGTATAAGGAGAGTTAATATTAACGATAATAACAAAGTCACAGGACAGAGCACAAAGAAATATACTGTCTTAAAAAACTATATTGGTGTGACCTCAGAGAGAAATAAGAAAAAGATATATATTTCTCTCTCCCTAGAAGCAGATCTTTAGGAGAGAGATTGTGAAGAGTGTCCTCAATCAGGAAAACAGCCATGAACAAGTCATGGAATTTTTTGTGTAATTATCCCTCTAACGTATCATTTGATATCCATATCTTTGACTTTGATAAATGATGAAAACATTCCTAATATGAGCAAATAGTGTGCTTCTACATGTCTGATTCTTTTATCATTAAATGTAGTAGAAAATATAAAAAGAACGCGAGACGTCCACAGGATGGGATCTCATCATACGTTTAAGTCTTAAGGTTGAGTTGTTTCGTTCTACGTGTGCAATTATAATTACGTTTTTAACAGGAAAATATAAGGGTGCATATATAAAAAAACCTCAAAATGTAGGACGATTTTTTCTAAGTACACATTTATAGGGGTATACACGCAAAAGAATATTTTTATAAAATTTAAAATCTATATTTTTAAATTTTATAAGTATAAATCTGACCTACTCTAGTCTCCAGCAAGCATCTATCACCTTATCCCAGACAATCTAACCACTTTTACTCGTCTCTGGCCCAACCTGGCGGAGGCTGCCGAGGCCGAGCACCTCCTCCCGACTCAGCACCCGCCGGAACACTTCCCTCACCTGCTGCTGCAGCGGCTCGAGATGCTCCTCCATGTCCCGACACGTCGCCGCCAACTCCCTACCAACTTCCTCCCACTGCCCCTCCTCGAGCGGGATCCCTGTAGCGCGACCGCCTACCTCCACCACCGCCCTCCCGCACCGCCCCAGCGACTGCAGCTCCCCCAGAAGTCCCGGCGAGGGCGCCGCCCTCGCCCCCAGCGAGCCTCTCCTCTCCCTCCTCCATTCCTCGGCGATCCGCTCCTGCAGGGCAACCATGGGCGCCGCCCACGGCGCCTTCCAAGGCGGCGCCAGGGACGTGGCCGTCCCCGTGGCAACCGCCGAGGCGTCGGGTCTGCCCTGTCCTTGGCAGGGGAAGGCCAGCACGAGGATCCACTGTACGAGCACCACGACGGCGCTCATGGCGTAGACCGCCATGGCAAGGGCCGTGGCGTCGGCGCCGCGCGGCTGGCGGAAGTTCACCCACATGGGCTCCACCTGCCTCGCCGCCAACCAGTTCTGAGAGATGTTCAGCGAGAGGCCAAGGCGGACGGACCTGGACCTTGGCGGGTCGCCGGTGCCCCTATCGTCATTGACGGCGGCGCCACCGCTGGTGCTGCGGCCGAACAGCCACGCCCTCTCCTTCGCGGCGCCTTGGGGACGATGGTTCTCGTCGGAGCCGAGGAAGGCGAGTAGGTTTGACAGGGCCTTCCTGGCGCGGTGAAACCGGGCCTCCATCGGAAGCGCCAACGCCTCCGGCGCCGGATGAAGGGCGAAGGCGGCGACCTCGGCGTACCTCTGACAGAACTGCAGCGAGTCGAGGGTCTGGGTGACGGCCCTGCAGACGTCGAGCAACCGATGGTGTGGTCGAAGAGGTTGGCGACGAGGCGCCCGACGGGGGGCCGCCGGAGGAGGGCGGGGTCGCGGTCGAGGACCGCCAGCACTGCCGCCTGGAACTCCTCCTCTATGCAGACGAAGACTTCCAGGAGCCTCCGCAGGATGGAAAGGCTGAACGGCGGGCGGCGTTCCTCTCCGACGAGGGAGTAGAGCAGTCAGCGACGTGGGTAGGGAAGACATCGAGCTCTGGGTACACTGAGGACCTGTGGAAGAGGAGGAGCTCTCCAGTTTGCTGCAGAAGAGGACCATCAAAACAAGAATATGCTTGCAGGTTTTCTGCGGTGCTCACCTCGTTGTAATGGCGGTGGCTCCACCGGGAGGAGGAGGGGGGTGGGCTTGGAAGAGAGGAAGATCTCCGAGAGCCACCGGAGAGAGGGGATCTCCTCGTACTCAGACACCGGCGGGTGGTATCCGATGTGGAAGGAGTCATCGAGCTCTGGGTACACTGAGGACCTGTGGAAGAGGAGGAGCTCTCCAGTTTGCTGCAGAAGAGGGCCATCAAAACAAGAACTATGCTTGCAGGTTTCTGCGGTGCTCACCTCGTTGTAATGGCGATGGCTCCACCGGGAGGAGAAGGAGGGGTGGGCTTGGAAGAGAGGAAGATCTCCGAAAGCCACCGGAGAGAGGGGATCTCCTCGTACTCAGACACCGGCGGGTGGTATCCGATGTGGAAGGAGTCATCGGAGCGGAGGGAGAAGAAGGTGGAGGAAGAGGAGGAGGACCTGAAGGAGTCCTCGGCCGCCAGGGGTTCCATGGCTTCTTCCATGGAGACGAAGGGGAAGGGGAGCTACGGTGTCATCGCTACGTGTTCTTCGCCAGTTAAAGGTCACCCAGTCAACCACTGTGAAGACGAAGACTTGGTCACCAGATGGCGATGGGCTTTTTAAATAAATATAATATTTGTATCTGCATATATAGGAGAACTATAGACCATGTACATCAAAATGTGTGTATTAAAATAGTCACATTCGATAGAGGTGTCATATCAACTTTGCGGACATTTAGTATGTTTTATTTTTATTATTATTTTTTCAAGAGTAATAAAAAATGTTCATTAAATATTTCTCGCCATAATTTTGGTCCCTGGCCGCGGACTCTTTCAAACATCAAATCGCAGAAGGCGGGCTTCCGCAAGCGTCCGCGTAGGTGTGCCGTGTAAGCGCGAGGCCCCGCCGGCCGTCGCTAGAGCGGGGCCTGCCGCCGTCGTATCGCCCAAGGGTGCAATCCGACGGGATATACACATCGTATTTAAAATTTAAAATTTTTTTTGTTATATACCCATAAAAATGTCGCCACCCTCGTTGTCTGTCACCGAACTCAAATAATATATTATATATTATATATATATATATATATATAATATATATATATACTATATATATATACACTAGTTTTATATAGGGATGTCAATAGGCGGGTCTAGACCGAGTCCGTGCTGGCCGGGCCCAGCCCCGTCTTAGATCGTTCGGCCCAGTCCTGCCCGGCTCGGGACGAGACCCGATTTTTTTAAATTCGGCCCGGCCCGAAAAGATAAGATAAGGCCTGACCCAAGTCCGGCCGGCCCGATTTTATTTTTTAAGATATTTTTACTATTTTTATTTATTTTTATAATAAATTTAGTGTATTTAATCAAATAATATATAAAATAAATATTAGACTAATCTATATAAATTTATTTCTAGTTGTTACAAAATAAAAAATGTTAAGTCATTAAATATAGTTTCACAACATAATTTTCAATCCAAAATTTAAGAATATTAGATTATCACCGTGTTATTTATTTTTTAAAAAAAAATACCGGGCCACCGAGCCGGGCCGACCCAAACCCGAGCCCGGCCCAATTTTACTCCTGGCCGGGCCGGCCGGGCTTAAAATTTAAAAAATATTAAAATGTCCGACCTAAACTCGTGTAAAACCAGGCCGGGCCGCCGTCCCCGGCCCAATTGGCACCCCTAGTTTTATACTCATGCGAAATTCTTAAAATATATATATATTATAATATATATCTAAAACTTATATTTTAATTCTTAAAAAATGTTCTAAGAATATTTTATGTACATATTTTTTTTAGAATGATGAAAATAATTAAAAGAAGAACAACTTATCAAAGAACATCATAAGATTCATAAGAGATATATATATATATACTAGATCTCTACCCGTGCGTTACACGGTTTTTTTCTAAATATATATTTAATTATAATAAATTATAAATTATAAATTAAATTTGATATGATTGTTATTAATAATAATAGAGGAGTATTATATAGAAGAAAAGAAAACCTAATTTTCATGCGGAACACTAAATAGATCAAATATGAGAGATGCATATTATAATGGAGGCGAATACTTATATTTTTAGAAGGGGGTGGCAGATTGGATAAAAAATACTATTTCTATCAAGGACGGGCCAAATGGAGAAAGGGAGAGGATTTGAATTTTAAATCTCACTTAATTTGTTGCTTGCGGTGGCAGCACATAAAGAGAGAAAGAAATACAAAAATAGAGAGAAAGAAGAAGGGGGATAGTTTTAGGCGGTATCACATATCTCAGTTTGGGCGGGAAAAGAAAAATTCTGGTGCTGCCATGTGTATTTCTAAGACTGATTTTTATTATAATAGTATAGATATAGTGTTAAAGTAAATATGTTCAATAAAAAAAGTCCACATGAAAGATTATCTCTAAAATATAATACATTAAAATTAGATATTAAAAATATAAATTTATGATTCTTCCATATGAATTTTTCATTCAATATTGCGTATATACGTTTTGAAGGTCAATAAAAAAATAGAGTAATATATAATCAATTGCTATGGAGAAGTATCCATTACATGATAGCGACAACAAAAATTGTTATGTTATCGGTGAGCAATGTTTTTTCTGGATATTATTTTTAAAGATAATTGTAGCATTTTTAAAATTACCTCAAATATATCTAAAAAATAAATTTCATATAAAAAAAGAGAACATTGTCGTGATATTATACATTGTCGAAAGTAAGGAACAAATATGATATTATCATATTTTATCTATATTTAAGTGTACTACTAATCTATCAATTTTATGGTGGGGTACTTCAAATCGCTAATTTAATGCACAGAAGGAATTCTTGCATCGCTTAACGTCACATTATAAATATGACGTGTAAATATTTTTACAAAGTCATATAACAACATATAGATGTATAAATTAAAATTGTTATAATAATCTTTACTATAATATACATATTACATTACCAAATTAACTTAGATAAATTATCATTTATAGAAACATACATCAGGATAAAGTGAATTAATATTAAAATTTAAAAATAATATACTTTACTAATATAATTATCTAAAAGAAGAGAGGCAAAAAAAATAAATTACTGTAGCCATATAGCTACAGTAACATTAAATTCTTAGAAATTTAAGTTGAAGACATGAATATATCTGTGTCACACATCAATTATCAAACATGTACTTGTGTTTTTTACTCATTTTCCACCTTAGCCACTGTAGCAACAAAGACCACGTGACATGGAGGCGGCCGAGGCGAAACCCAGAAGCTTCCTCCGTTAATATGTCCGAGACCTCTTCTCCCACCTGGTGAAACCCCAGACGAAACCTCGCCGCGGCATCTTCTCCCACCTGGCTCCCTTGTCGTGACGGCATCGTCAGACCCTCCAGGCCATCGGCCAGATCATCATCTTCCCAAGGGGTGGACTCCGCTGGTTCTAGTCTGGGTCGTCGATGTCTTGGTATTTTGCTTCCACTTGTGGTTTTTTTGGTCGGAGGGGAGGGTGGAGGCAGGGGGGAGAAGATGGACGTAGGGGAGGGTGCGGAAGAAGGGAAGATGGACGCATGGCAGGGTGGAGGGCCGCAAGGGCAGCGGCGGGAGTAGGGGTAGGAGTGGAGTGGATGGGCAAGAGAGGGAAGAAGGCGACACTGTTGGTTATATGGGGGTAGAGATTTCTAGAGAGAGAGAGAGTACATGGAATTTACTTCCCTTATCTTTCTATTGAACAATACACCAATATATATATACAGAGTGACCTGGACTCTTGACAGTGGTTACAAGGATTACAATAGAAGGTGGCCACGTGAACCAGTCATGAGGTGGTACCGCATGGATATGGTGAAGTGGCCAGCTATGGTTACAATGGTGGAGGAGCATCCCGCACGTCTGTAGTGGGAACGTTGGTGCGCGAGGTAGCAGCGGAAGTTGCTTGGTCATCAATGAAGCACAGTTAATACGCCCCCTCAAGCTCAACGGTAGTTCGACGAGATTGAGCTTGGATGCCAGAGCAGCAAATCGTTGGCGAGACAACCCTTTGGTGAAGATGTCAGCAACTTGATCATGTGTGGACAAATATTTAACTAATAGTTGTCCACGAGAAACACGTTCTCGAACAAAGTGATAATCTATCTCAATGTGTTTGGTACGTGTATGAAAGACCGGATTGCAACAAGATAAGTAGCACCAATATTATCACACCAAAGTGTGGGAGAGAAGTGAGGCGAATGCCAAGTTCATGGAGAAGAGATTGAAACCAAATCAATTCTGAGGTAGCATAGCAATGGCCTTATAATCCGCTTCGGTGCTAGATCGGCAACAGTAGGTTGCTTTCGCGAGCTCCATGAAATTAGATTTTGTCCAAGTAAATGGCATATCCACCAGTGGATCGGCGATCAATAGAACAACCAGCCCAATCAGCATCTGCAAAGGCTTGAAGGGACATGGGACAGCGGCTGTGAAAAAGCGACCATGATGCCGCGTATGCTGTAAATAACGGAGAATCGGTTGACAGAAGCCCAATTAGCCTGTGTTGGAGATTGCATAAATTGGCAAACCGGTTACAGAGAAAGCAATGTTGGGGCCTTGTGATAGTGGCATATTGTAGAGCCCTCTACTACTCCGATATAAAGTAGGATCATCCATAAAGTGTTCAAATCCCGGGAGGAAGACGCAGCAACTGGTGTCGAAATGGGCTTGCAAGTTGCCATATTTGCACGCTGCAAAATATCAGAAATATATTTTGTTTGATGAAGAGCATGCCCGATGGATGGGGAGTTAGTTGAATCCCAAGAAATAGCTTGCATCACCAAGATGGCGTAAAGGAAATTCAGAGCTAAGTCTTGAACCAATGCAGTGATATCTGAAGAATACTGTCCTGTGATCAAAATATCATCAACATAAATCAGGACACAAAAATAGTAGAGCTCCCATGCACTCTATAGAAGAGGGAGACATCAGTCTTAGATCCCTTGAAACCAAGAGTGATAAGTCGTGTGCTGAGGCGAGAGAACCAAGCCCTCGGAGATTGTCGTAATCCATAAAGTGATCGATGTAATCGGCATACATGATCTAGATATTGAGGAGATGAAAGCCAGGTGGCTGTTCCATGAAGACTGTTTCGTCAAGAAAACCATGCAGAAAAGCATTTGACACATCCAATTGATGAATGGACCAGCCAAGAGATAAAGCAAGTGACAATATAATACGAACAGTCGTAATCTTGACAACGGGACTAAATGTTTCATGAAAATCTATCCCATGAACTTGCCGAAATCCTTAGCCACCAGGCGAGCTTATGTCGATCTATAGAACCATCAGCTTTATGCTTAAGTTTAAAAACCCACTTGCAACTGATAACATTTGCATTGTCTGGACAGGGAACCAAGGACCATGTGCGATTATGGAGAAGTGCATTGAACTCTGTTGACATTGCAGTTCTCCATGCAGGGGACTTTGATGCTTGAGTAAAGCATGTAGGCTCCTTATCAGTTTGAGTCTCACAGAGCATAGTGCTGGGTGGACAGGCGGCATTAGTGGAAGTGGGAGAATGCTGCAACTGAGGGGAAATAGGAGCGCTGTCCTCATAGATAGAAGCTATGGAACGCAGCTTGGGGGGTGGTTCACTGTCAGAAGGGGAGGGATGAGAAGAGGGAGTTGTGTTGGTGGACTGAAGTGGTGATAGAGGGAAGACGGGCACAGTGGAACAGGGCTCCCTCTGGGTGGGTGACGTGGGCAGTGAAGGAGTAGTAGAAGATTGAGGGGCAGGTGCAGCCCCAAGAATGCGGCCCTGGAAGAAAAACACCATAATTAGATGGAGACTTTGTAGGTATTGTGTTCGCTGTGAGCTCCTTAAAAGGAAAGCGACCCTCATCAAAAACCACATGGCGAGCAATATAGATTCTGCCAGTAGGAATATGTAAACATTTATAACCATGATGTGCAGAACTATATCCCAAGAAAACACATAACGCAGAACGGTAATCAAATTTTCTTGTGTTATAAGGGCGAAGCCATGGGTAACAAGCACAACCAAACACCCGAAGAAAATTATAATCTGGCTTGAGATGAAAAAGGATCTCCAGGGGGCATTTATGGCCAAGCAGGGGTGGGCATGCGATTAATAAGGTACACTGCTGTAGTCACAGCTGAATCCCAGTAGCACAGGGGAACTGAAGCACAGTGAAGAGTAGCCAAGGCAGTTTCAATTATATGACGATGTTTCCTCTCGGCAGCACCATTCTGTTCATGAGTATGTGGACAAGAAACCCGGTGTAGTATCCCACAAGCATGAAGATGTTTCTGAAGAGACCGGTATTCACCACCCCAATCAGTTTGTAGTGCCTTTATAGGAGTAGAGAAGAATCGTTCCACATGCTTTTGAAAGGAAATAAAGATATCCAACACATCTGATTTCCGTGCAATGGGATAAATCCATGTATATTTACTAAAGTCATCAACAAAGTGAACATAATAAAGGTAACCAGAGGGCGACGGTATGGGGGCAGGACCCCAAACATCTGAGAAGATTAACTCCAAAGGTTTAGTAGATCTCGTCGCCGATAAAGGAAGAGAGACGCGATGACTTTTAGCATGCATACATGACTCACAAACTGTACTAGATGACTGAGAAGACACCGGTAACTGAAGAGAAGAAAGAATTCTAGAAACTGTTTGAAATGCTGGATGCCCCAGGCGATCAGCCCGGATTGCAGAAACTCGCTTTGCTGAGAAGAGCAGATGGCGAAGCTGGTTGCTGAAGCAGTAGTTGATAGAGTCCATCCTTAACATGTCCCTGGAGCATTGGAGTGCCCGTGCGCGGTCCTTAAAAGAACATAATCAGGATGAAACTCAAAGACAACATTGTTATCTCTGCTAAATTGTCGGACGGATAATAAGTTCTTTGCCAAAGTGGGCACACGGAGAATGCCTTAAAGAGAAATAGGACCATGCGATGTAGCATAAGAAGTGTCACCAATATGTGAGATAGCCAGACCTGTCCCATTGCCGATGAGAACCTGATCGGAGCCTTGGTAAGGGCTCGGGGTAGCCAACTGTTGGATGTCAGGTGTGACATGATGCGTCGCCCCGAGTCAGGATACCATGCAGACACATCTGGCAGCAGGTGACCAGAAGAGCTGTAAGAAGGAGCCACCAATGTGGGAATGCCGTAGGAGCCGCAGCATGCAGGTGGGTTGAGGAACAGATGGGCGCGAGGTGCTGGCAAGAGCTGGGCAGTCAGGTGCCGGTGCCCAAACTGGCGGCATAATTGGCATCGCGGTTGGCGTTGTGGAGCCCGACCACGACCACGGCCGCGTCCGTCGCCAGTCCGAGGTGGCCGCTGTCCATCGCGCTGAGAAGCACTGACAGACGCTATGTTGGCGACAGGAGCAACTTCAATGGTGGTCTGCTGACGAGTGAGCCAAGCTTCATGGGCAAGCAGCATGCCATGTAGCTCTTCAAGAGAAAAGGAATCAAGGCGTGTAGTCACTGCTGGGAAAAAGGAATCAACTGGGACCCAAGTCCATTGAGAACATGAAGGATCAAATCTGAATCCGGCACTGGATGACCGATCGCCTTGAGTTTATCAGCAATAAGCTTGACCTTCTTGGATATAGGCAGTAACAGTGGAAGAGCCACGTCGTAAGCCATGCAACTGGGCCTTGAGTTGGAGGATACGGGCGCGTGATGTGGAGCAAATGATCTAGCAAGCATGTCCCATACCTCTTTGGCAGTGTTAAGATGAACACGAGAGGTAAGATGGACTCTGAGACAGAAGCGATCAAACAGGAAAGCAAATACTGATCACGCTGTGCCCATGAGATGTATTGGCTGTGGGTTGGTAGGGTTGTGGTGGTGGAAGAAGTGGACTGCTGTGGTAATGTAGAAGCAGGAGGAGGTGGTGTTACCTTCCACCAGTTCAGTACCCATGACTCCGGAGGAGGAAGGGAAGAAACTGAGCGCGCCACAAGAGATAATTATCTTGTGGTGAGTTTAAGGGGAAGAAAAGTCAAACATTAGAGGGAAGCTGGAAGTGTGATGCAGGAAGCACAGATGTAATCTCGGTGGCAGCAGAGGAGATGGTGGCCGAAGACAGGGCTGTTGATGGTGGCCGAAGACAGGGCTGTGGCTCCAGCAGGAGCAGGGGCTTCCGAGGAGAGGAAGAAGATGAGGCCATGTCGTAAGACAAATAGCTCTGATACCATGTAGAGATTTCTAGAGAGAGAGAGAGTATACATGAATTACTTCCCTTATCTTTCTATTGAACATACACCAATATATATATACAGAGGACCTGGACTCTTGACAGGTGGTTACAAGGATTACAATAGAAGGTGGCCACGTTAACCAGTCATGCGGTGGTACCGCATGGATATGGTGAAAGTGGCCAGCTATGGTTACAATGGTGGGGAGCATCCCGCACGTCGTAGTGGGAACGTTGGTGCGCGAGGTAGCAGCGGAAGTTGCTTGGTCATCAACTGAAGCACAGTTATAATGGGCGAGAGGAGGTGGGAGTGGGGTGAGGGGACGGAGGGGAGAGGGGGCGAGGAGGCGAAACTGTGGGTTCTTCTGCTTCAGTACCAAGGAGAAATGTCGTCCTATCTCCATGCAGGCAATGTTGATGGAGCTGCCTCCACCGCCACCGCGGTGCCGCCCGCCCAGAGAGGAAGACAGGGTGGATGTGGAGGTTGGTGGGTTGGGGCTCCGATGATCCAGTACTGACTGGGCTCGAGCCCTCCTTGCCGATGCTCCCTTGGCCGCCTCCGCTGCGCTAGTGTGACACTGAATCCAATACGGACTTCCAATCGTCCCCTCACCCATCTCCAGTTTATTTTTGCATGTGGGTTGAGACAACGGTTTGAGCGTCATAAAACATGTCTGCTCTTACATCTGGTAGAACGGACCACCCGACGATGTTCTAACCCCACTGCTTCCCACTGGAAGCTATCCTCTGCCAGCACTGTGGGGTTTTTGTAAGACCGCCAACGCACCAGATACATTTATATACATGTATGTTTCTTTTGGTCATACATTTCGGTTTTCACCTTCCCTCAATTTTTTACTTATTCTGATAAATGAGGATCACAGTGTTTTCTACAACATGTACATGTAAGGTAGCATTCTAACATCTTAATTCTGTCCCTAAACATGCAAAAGATTAGTTCTTTCTACACATAAATTTCTAAGATGTGTACCTAATAAAATTTGTAAATAGTTATAAGAGAAGACTACACTGATCGTCTCCACCGAGTAAGGCGACTCCGACCTCGGTCACTAAGGGTGATGATCACGCGGGGCTACAGACGGGGTTGGACTTGGTGCATATGGCTGATCCAATGAGAGTGTAGTGTCGGAAGCAGATGGGGAAAGCAGTGACGGATCCTCAGTACAGTGGGGTCACGTGACCCCACTTATTTGAAAAGGAGTCTTAAAAAGTTTTTTTTTTATTTATATAGATCAAAATTTATGTAAAATTATATAAGATGACTCCACTAAATTAAAAAGGACCCTCTTATAGTCAAGTGATCCCACTGAATTAATTTTCAGGATCCGCCACTGGAGGAAAGCACCGTGAACAATTGGGGGAGAGATGTGTGAGGTGTGGGAAAATGTTTTTACCAAAGAGTTTCTTTGTGTAAACGAGAGTCAATTGAATTAGACGTGGTTGCGGGCATATTTTTCTTTTGAATTTTAGCCACGAATAGAGATTAATTGATAGATTTTTTGTCCAAAATTTTTAAATTTGAATTCAAACTACGATTATAGTTGAATGATAAAGTGATTTTGTCTGCTAATTTTTGGGCGATGAGGGCTGAGGGAGCGCAAGTTCTAAGAAACAGAAAAGGATCCATAGCTCCGTTCTCACGGTACACATGCAGGTCGTGGTTATCGCGTGCGGACTTTGCGGTTGGTGAAGGTGAGCGAGTGATGGATAGGTTAGTTTGTATTTGTTTTGTTTTTTTTTGTGGTGCTGCCACGTTGACTGTCATAGACTGTGTTATATATATATACTAGTTCTATACTCGTGCGATACACAAAAATTTTTAGATTTAAATATCTTTAATATATTATATATCTAAAAGTTTATGTACACACTTTTTTAGAAATGATGACAATAATTAGTGATAAAGTAAATATTGTCAGTAAATAAAAAATTTATACGAAAGATTGACCCATGTCATGAAAAGTAAGTCATAAACAATCATAAATATCAGATAAACTATCAACTTTCAACGTTTTCTTTTTCAACTTAAATTTTTTCATCTTGTTGCATGAATATTGTGTAGAATAACATCATCAGATAAATCATTGATCATTATCTAAAGTAGTCCTCTTCAATTAATGAAATGATATTACTAAAGAATATGTAATTGAAAAGATATTCTATATCATAAAATAAATTATTTCATTTTTAAAATAAATGTAAACACTATTAATTTTTCAACTCTAATTTTCTTCATCTTGTTGCATGAATATTGTGTAAGAATAACATCATCATAAATCATCGATCATTATCTAAAGTAGTCCTCTTCAATTAATGAAATGATATTACTGAAGAACGTGTAATTGAAAAGATATCTATATCATAAAATAAATTATTTCATTTTTAAAATAAATGTAAACACTATAAAACCTGACTCCTAAGATATTAACAATTTGACCGGGATGCAACCTCTCCGTGTGAAGATGTAGAGGGAGATGAGATATTAACAATCTGTAAAGAAAAAGGTACATTTGTTAACTGTTATCCATAAATTATATAGAGACAATTGGCAAGTATAAAAAGAGAGTGGCAAAGAGTCAATGCAGAGCATGAGTAGAGAAGGGTGAGAGAGGGGGCACTGGTGGAGGTGAGAGAATAAAAAATGAAAAAAAATAGAATAAAATAATCAAATCTGAAAGAGCTCCGGATCTTGGATTTAGAGGATAAATAAAACAAAATCTGAAAGCATCGGAGGAGATGGTGGTGGTGGCATTTGCAGTCGATTCTTAAGAATAATTTTATTTGTTCTTTTGTAATATCTATCTTCTAAAGATTCTGGATTTAGAGGAACATATATGCATCCAAAGCTCTAGTAGTTTCCAATCATATACTAACATGAATTTATATGGAGCCATGCAAGTAGTGGGTCAAGTTAAAATACCAAATGGTGGGCGAGCACGGCGAGCGGTGGCCGTGCACGTAGGTGGAAGGTGTGGAGTGGAGTAGGTGTAAGCAGGGCGGCCGGCAGACTGGAAGACCGTGTTTCACAGAGCGACCGGAAGACACGGCAATCATGGGTCGAAGCATGCAGAAGGAGAAGCACGAACATCATGGGCCATTGCATGCAGAAGGAGAAGCCGCCAGTGGTGTTCCTGCAATGCTGATGGCTATAGCGATTGGGGGAGAGAGAGAGGGAGATAGAGAGAAAGTGAAAACTACTCGCAGCGATGGATGATTCACTTACAGAGTAGTTGACGATGTCGACGATGGCTGGCCTGCAGGCAAGAACTCGTTGGACACCGTGGTGATGATGTCGACGATGGTGTGCAGGTAACAACTCGCTTGACACCATTGTTGAGGTAAGTACTGTTGATCTACGTTGCAGTGTGAAGGAGAAGAGGAAAAGTACCCAAAAAAAATTGTTGGCGAGTTTGATTCTGTTTGTATAGTCCTGCCATATTTGGCAGTACAAAAGTAATATTGCATGTGATTTATTAATAAGTGCATTTATTGTTGCCTCACTTTGGCGCAGTAAAATCATGCCAACTTTTGCAGGCGATTTCTATTTGTATAGTCCTGCCATAATCTGTTCACACATTGTTGGTACTGGAGTAACAGATTTTTTAAATTTTAAAAAGTAGTGCTATTATCTTTTGACATTTTGACGTGTACATGCATGGTGATAATCTATATCTATACTAATATATCTTAATTTTAAAATTAAATTCCGGCTACATAGCATGGTTAGTAAATCAGAATTATTAGAAAAGTATACCGATTGATAATAGGTGGCATAAAACTGCAAGTTTTTTAAAAAATGGAGCTGTAAGATTAGCAAGATTTACATGTGAGATTACCTTAAACCAGTAACATGTGGCATACTATTGTGTTACATTTTGACATTTTATTTTTTAAAACTACTAATTAATTCCAGCTATACATAGCATGGTTTTAAAAAACTACTAATTAATTCCAGCTACGTAGCATGGTTACTAAAACTTCAGGTCGCATAAAATTGCAAGTTTTTTGAAAAATGGAGCTGCAAGATTTACCAAGATTATTTATTAAGAGTTACCTGCTTAATAGATCCATAAAGGATTGAGGAAGGAGAGGTGAAGGAGAGATATTTGGGAGTTTTGGAGGAATTTGAGTTCCTCTGCTGTTGCCATGTGGCTGCTCCAACTGTGTATTATTATATTAGTATAGATGTAAAATTTTAAAGTTTAGTTGTGTACTATTCTTAAATATGTAAAATATTATTTCAATATTATTGCTACAAGTACAACTGGGTCGGCTCAAGTCGAGATGACTGTCTAGGTGATCTTGGCCAAGATATGAGCCAAGACGACCAAGTCGAGGAAATCGATCCGAGGTGTGCTTAGCCAACATAAGACCGTGTTCCGAGCTCCCGATCTGTCCTATAAAGTCCGCCGAAAGGCTTCAGCGGGGAGACACTCCGATGCTCTAGTCAGTTACTAGCCAAACAGAATGGCCTAGCCTATGGAGTAGAACATTGTACCTGCGTCTAGAGAGTGTCTGCTATTTTTATAGAAGGAGGGTTGCTTAGGGAGACCACAAGCGACACAAGAATGGTGCAGCAGTTACTGAAACCATCACCTCATCAATTGCCATAACTGACCCCACAATTAGGTTATGGTTTTATGGCGCCCGTTACTGGACACACGATCCATGGCCAGTCTGAATGGGCATCACACAAGAATTACGCAGTCGTACTCTCAGGAATCCTCGCGAGCACATCGCACCTAATCGTTCCTAAGCCAAGGGGACCAACCGTCAGTTGCGTCCCAAGACTCGGCTCAAGTCGTGCCGACCTGGTGGATTCATCCCGCGAACACATTGTGCTCCGCATCAGTCAAGACCAAGCCAGGTAATCCTAGTCCTTCGCCGAGCAGAGACAGTCGGCCCGAGGGATGTGAAGAGGTCAGTCTAGCCAACCTGAGTTGTCAACTTAGACGACGTCATCATCCAACCCAAGCCATGTAAAGACGTCGACTGACGCACTTTGGGAGGTCAGCCGAGAAGAGGACTCAGCCGACCTGCGGGAACTCCCCGCATCACTCGCCCCCTAGGTTCACGTCGGGCTGCGCCTGTAAGCCGAGGTGAAGTTGTTGTCTGGAATTTCTTTGTCGATGACACGTGTCTTTCCACATGGCTTGCTCCGCATCGCATCACCTCGCCAAGCTGTCAGCGCCAACTTGCTCCAAGTCACATCGTGATGCTGTCAGCGTCGGCCTGCTCCGAGTCACATGGTGATGCTGTCGTTAAATTGTCACGATCTGTTGAGCCTATTCGTAGGCTTCCCGACATCCATACTCTTTAGATGACGTCTAACCGAGACCTCGCAATTCGGCGAGCTACGAGTGCCGAAGTGACCTCGTCTTGCGGACTACTCCGACTTTTACATTCATCGTACGTCGAGATCCTCATCCTCGACGAGTGTTGAAGCGATCTCGTCCAGCAGACTGACTTCCACGTTCCTCACGAGTGCGAAGCGACCTCGTGTGTGCTCGATGAGTTGAGCATTCGTCCGATCAGGTGGTCGGAGCGGCCGAGAGTGCCTGTTACCCAGTTGACGAGCCCAGAGGGGGGGTGAATGGGTCTTTTTAAATAAAATCTAGAAGATACCTGTAACTAAAAACATTCACACAAACGTTCTTCAAAGGAAGTTAGTGACTGTTAGTTTAAATAGCAAACACACAAAGAAGACAATCACACAACACAAGGTTTATCCTAGTTCAGACCTCCTTTCCTTAGGAGTCCTACGTCCAGTCCCTGAGCAACAACTCAGGATTTCACTAACTAGGGTACAGTCCCCCTAAGGGCGCTACAACACCCAGCTCAGCTGGTCTTCCTTCACAACCGAAGGGAACAACAACACCCTGGATACCCCACCAGGTCTTCCTTCACAGATGAAGGGAAACAACACCCTGGATACCACCAGGTCTTCCTTCACACCTGAAGGGAAACAACACCCGGATACCACCAGGTCTTCCTTCACACCTGAAGGGAACCAACACCTCAAAGAGAATTGACGAAATTCAAGCCCCTAGATCAAGCTTTTGACAAGCAAGCATCTGAAGCAACTAGAACTGAGAGGAAAATTAAAGCTAAGCACACTCCCAGAACTACACAGGCTCTCTCAAGATTTTCACAAACTAGTGGAGAGCAAAGAGCGAAAGCTAAGTGGAATGAAGTTGTTGGCTCTGGACTTCTTGCCGAAGAATTTGAATGCTTCGATACTTCAATGTATATATTTTTTCGTGTATGCTTTTCTTCGGTCCTCTTGTATTTATATCTTCAATTTGAAATGTAGACGTTGAAGTGTCCGTTGTGACTCTCTTGAGTAGTCGTTAGACTGAATGACATTTGGAGTCTTGGAAGCTTCCAGTCAACAGTCTTTTGATTACTTGAGCACGCAAAGAGATGAGATCTTCTGGCGTCTATATTGTCCAACGTTGTATGACAGAATGTCTTCAAGACCCTGCACACATTAAATGCTAGAACAGTAGACAACTAAGTTGTCTCTTGTTGACAGTAAACGTTGATGTGAGTATTCACCAAAATAGCAATCACAGATAGCTAAATCTTAAAGACGTTATCAGAGTGAGCATGATAATGGAAGATATCGTCTGCATGCATGCAGAGATACGTTCAGATCTCATAAATGTAGAAGCGTCAGAGAGATATCTACGTGGACTTTGACTAGTCAACGCTTTTAAGATGAATAAGATATCAAGTCGATATAAAATATGAAATCTATGGCTATATGACTTATGAAATTGTTATGAATAAGTCAGATTAGCCAAGTCGTTATGAGACATAGCAAATCGTTGTGTTTAATGAAGAAATCGTTGTGAAACACTTATCAAATTGTTATGGAAAACAAATCGTTGGGAGTTCTAAAGAAATCATTATGATTACTTAAGAAATCATTGCGGCGAGTAAGTCGTTGCGAGTTCTAAAGAAATTGTTATGATTACTTAGAAATTGTTGCGGCGAGCAAGTCGTGCGAGTTCTAAAGAAATCGTTACGACAACTTACGAAATCGTTACGGCGAGCAAGTCGTTGCGAGTTCTAAAGAAATCGTTATGATTACTTAAGAAATCGTTGCGGCGAGCAAGTCGTTGCGAGTTCTAAAGAAATCGTTACGGCGAGCAAGTCGTTGCGAGTTCTAAAGAAATCGTTATGATTACTTAAGAAATCGTTAAGGCGAGCAAGTCGTTGCGAGTTCTAAAGAAATCGTTACGACAACTTACGAAATCGTTACGGCGAGCAAGTCGTTGCGAGTTCTAAAGAAATCGTTATGACAGGCAAGTCGTTACGCTTTCTAAAGAAATCGATACGGTAACTTACGAATCGTTATGACAGGCAAGTCGTTACGCTTTCCAAAGAAATCGTTACGGTAACTTACGAAATCGTTATGACAGGCAAGTCGTTATGCTTTCTAAAGAAATCGTTACAGTAACTTACGAAATCGTTATGACAGGCAAGTCGTTATGCTTTCTAAAGAAATCGTTACGGTAACTTACGAAATCGTTGCAGCATCGACTTGTTTGAAACAATATGACTTTTCAGTCTTATAAAGAAATCGTTATGATGACTCTATTGAAATCGATATACTTACAAAGAAATCGTTGTCATCTTCAACAGAAATCGATATGGACTTAGAGAAATAGGTTAAAGCTTCAGAGAAGTGATTCATACCTTTATTGGCTTGATTGACCTTGGTATTTTTTCTGTACTTAAGACTTATGAAATATTCATTAGATAATATTGCTAAACTTTTGTTTGGTTTTGTTAATCATCAAAATGAATATGTAATTAATTAAAATTACATGGGGACAGACTGTTCATCAGTGCCGAAGAGACCTCCTCGCGCTGCTAGCGCCGATGCTTCAAACCTCGCGCCAAGGAAACTTCGTGGTAGACCACCGATGCTTATACGATATCAATAGACGACGATGCTATAAACCAACTCGTCGATTCGTAACACTTTGTCAATGACTAATTCACACAATGTAAATAGCCTTGAAATGATGAACACCCACACATGTGCTCAACATTCCAAGTTATTAGAATCGCTAACCTATTGAGGTTTGATAATCGGCAAGCCCCGTAACCGAGGTCCTCGACCACACGGTACGGACCTCCTCAATTTCGTGTTGGGCACAAAACGATGTTATAAAGCGACTCGTCGTCGGCCCCTAGAACGATGCTATAAAGCAACTAGTCGTCGGCCCCAGGACAATGCTATAAATTGACTCGTCATTGTTAACTAAAGCCATAGATTTGCGGCGTCTCATAGACTATGTGTCTGCCATTTGGTGCTACAGGTTATCACCTCGTAGCATCCACATCGGTCACCAATGAATCTCTATGAGTGCTGAAGCGACCTCGTATTCATCATGTCGAGGTGACCTCATCGAAGGCCCCCACGCTTGTCAATTCTCGAGGTCGGCTCTGACCTCTATGACCACAGAAATTTGGTCAATGCTCGAGGTCGGGTCAAACCTCTATGACTAGCTTTTATTGTGGGATGAGAAGAGTCGTTCTCCGTCTGCTCACAGGGTCAGAACAGGCGAGATCACCAATGTGACTCTTCGCGCTATCTCCCTCGATATTTCAGCCCATGGGAGGAGACGATCGGTTCTCCGTCCGCTCACAGGGTTGGAACAGTTGAGATCGCAATACGACCTCCTCGCACTGTCTCCCAAGCACTACAACGTTCTCTTCCATGATGTGCCTCCATGTAGGCCATGGGTGACCTTTGGGACTTATCCCCCATGCCTAGTTTCAGGAGGCTTTATGTCAATCAAAATAGAGAGTAAGGAGACCACAGGCGACCCAAGAATGGCGCAGCAGTTATTAAAGTCGTCGCATCATCAGTTGCCATAACTGACCCCACGATCAGGTTATAGGCTTTATGGCGCCTGTTACTGGACACATGATCTGTGGCCAGTTCGAACGAGCATCTCGTGGGAATTATGCAGGCCGTACTCTAGGAATCTTCCCGAGCATGTCACACCTAACCATTCTCGAGCTAAGGGACCAACCGTCGGTTGCATCCCAAGACATCGGCTCAGTCCTGCCGACCTGGTGGGTTCATCCTGCAGACACATCGTGCTCCATATCAGTCAAGACCGAGCCGGGTAATCGTCATCTTTGTCGAGCTGAGGCAGTCGACTCAAGGGGTGTGAAGAGGTCAGTCTAGCCGACCTGAGTCGTCCGCCTAGACGATGTCATCGTCCACCCAAGCCACGTAAAGACGTCGACTCAGGCACTCTGAGAGGTCAGCCGAGCCGAGGACTTAGCTGACCTGCGGGAACTCCCCGCATCAAATATTACTATTTTGTAGATCTCAAATGTTACAGAAATACCATCAATATGTTGTGTCGCCGTCTATCCAGCTAACATGATAAAATGTAAACCATGAAGAAAAATGGCAAGTTTACTTATAGGTAAAACCATGGATGTTAAGATATAGACAAAGCTGTAAAGATATTTTTGTAAAAAAATATTTAACTTACAGGAATAATAAGATCTCGAACTTAATCGGAATGACAGTTTTGTAACATTTGAGATTTAATAGTGACAGTGTTGTTGACAATATTTTAGCAGAATTGACAATTTTGTAATACTTCTTGTCAGAATAATTGTTAAGCAAAACATCCTTCTTTTTTCTGGATAAATTTCTTTGTCCTCTTACATAAACGAAAGACCATTATCGATTTTAACTAGATATTGAGTTCGAGCATCCTAAGATTACGAAGGAGGATTTTTATGTACAGAGAGAGAAGAAAGAGGAGGAGATTAAGATAACATCTGGTCAACTAGCTGAGACTACTTGGGTAACGAGTCTTGCTCATTTCAAAAGGGCTTCTTTCTTTGATCACTGATCATTTTAGTGACATAAATTTATTATTCTATGTAGGAATGTGCTAGTCTAAATTATATGAGAATTACTTATTACTCAAAGTGATGTGCATTGTTCTTTAAATAATTTTATTGGTTAAAAATTTGACAAGATTTTTCTCTCTCCTTTTCTTTCAATTAATTGAATTATTTAGAGTTTAATCATATGACCCTTATTGCCCTCCTTAAAAGGCAATAAATATTTCTCAAAATATATTGATATATCTAACTCGATAAATTGATTATAATAGGATAAAATCTTCACTTCTATATATATATAATATATATATATATATGTATTTGTATATTCTATCCCATAAATATTAAATTATTTTATTTCTTTTCTAGGCATATAGAATCATGACTACTAGTTAAATGAGAGGCCTCGTGCTCAAACTTAAACAAGAGAAGAAAAGATTAATGCACTCACTGCACTTGTAAGTGCAGCAAGGTGACATCTACGTAGCGCCCATATGACATCTAACATGGCGCCTCATAAGTTGTCACCTCATCAAACAGTAAACAATAGATGGTGGCAATTGACGACTGGTGGCGGCGACCGACAAAGGCAGTTGGTGGCCAACATCAGCAATCGACGATTGAGCTCCAATATAAATCTTAGATTTCAAATTACAAATCTTGAGCTCTAAAATGTAAATCTTGGGTTCCAAAATACTACTCTTAGGACTAAAAATATTAATTAGATTTTTAATATTTGAGATCCAAAATACAAATCTTTGGTTCTAAAATACAACTCTTGAGTTCCGAAATACTACTCTTAGGGTTTAAAACCATTGATTGGACCTTTTATGTTTGAGCTCCAAATTTTTAGGTTCCAAAATGCTACTCTTAAGGTTCAAAAATATTGACTGAGTTTTAATAATAATTTGGACTCTAAAATAGAGATTTTAGACTCCAAAATACAAGTTATGCCTCCAAAATATAAAATTGTGTTTCAAAATAATGATTTTAGATCTTATCGTCGTCTGTCACCACCGCCTATTGCTCTCTATTTGCTGAGGTGGCAATTCATGTGACGTCATGTTGGATGTCACATGGACTGACATTCTATTCACATTGCACTTACTACAGTGCAGTAATTCTTTTTCTTAAACTTTCTCTATAAACAATCTTGATGCAAGTAAATCATTTAATAAGGAGATCCCAGATCTTTGATTATGTTGTATAATTTATGTTGTGCATTAATTTGGGGCCTTGATTGATCAGGGCGCATCTACAACTTTCATATGGAATTGTTGATCAAGGTTGGCCGTATTGCGAGACTTGACCATACCGAATTTCTATTGGCACGGTCCATATTGATTTGTATGGTCGACTGAAAATTTTTAAGTCGGTTGACCAATTTTTATCTCTCTTTAAAGATCAAATTGATTATCAAATTTAGATATCACCTTGATAGAAATCGATCGACCGATCAAGAAAAATCTATTGTCTAATATTAGACTTTGACTTGTTGGACATTTAGAAATGCTCACTAGATGAATTGATCAACCGATCATAAGAAATCAATCGACCAATTTTGAGCCCAACGGATCAACAGTGCCAAGACTCGCTAACACCTGGCACGCACTGAATCACTACAATATGGCCAACCATGCTTTTCATAGTGACAATAATAATTTATCATTTTAAGTTTTATTCTCCATAAATCATTATTAATTTTATGTGCAAATACGCCTAAATCATACTTGTATATTTAAATATACTTGTAAATATTGATAAATATGCACATGTGTAATTGATATGTAACCACAGATAAGACACGAACTTTCAAATCTTATCGCTTATGTGAACCAATTAAGTAGGAGTATGTCCATACGAGTATGTCTCGTGCACTGGGTTTTTGATAGGTAAATGTGAGATTAGAATTTGAAGGTAGGACTTAAAGGTATACGTTGGAAGATCTTAATCAGCCAACAATAGATATGTACTTTTGAAAATCATGATAAAATTACCACTCCAAGCTAAAAGCTGTGAAATGGCACATACATTTGTCATGTGGCGGTTAACCTAGGTCACAATACTAGTAATGCTATATGAAGTTCACCAGTTTTCATCAGAGAAATCCCCGCCCAGTTGCTAACACCACCTTACTCTTTTTACATAATTCTTTAAACAATCGGAACTAAATTTTTCACACTGTTCAGAACATTACAACAAAGCTCCCTCTGTCAACAGCTGAAAAGCTTCTATAAGGAAAAAAATCAAGTTTCAACCAAGTTCAGACAGTGGTGTCCACATAGGGATGTGAACCAACAAGGATCTGAAGCGGGAACCCGATCTAAGTTATGTAAACCATGAGTTCTACAGAGCCGGATAAGGATCCTCATGGAGTTCAATTCTATTGGAAACTGATTCCAGCAGCCAGGGAAGGACAATGTTGCTGTTTTCTTCAGTTTCTTGAGAGTATGTCAGCCGTCCATGTTCAACACATTGAAGGAGCCACTCTATGTTGGGAGGAAGATGTTGTACACAACCACATCATATCGGATCAGGGCACTGTCCACCTGATGATTCGTAGAGAGATGAGAAGACGAATGCCACTCTGATCGTCTCGCTGTCATGCATTTCACTGGAAAGGGTCATAAAATCTTAATGATCCCTGGAACATGATATTTAGCTTACCTCCAATTCGGAAAAGAATGTCTACAGTCTTCTTCAATGGTCATCGACAGACATGCCAATATAAATGAAAGATGAATCACCCGATTGACAAAAAATGGGATGGAGGATTGCAATCTTGACAATCTAAAAGGCTTACAAGATGGTATGTTGACGTTACTTAGATCTGAAGCGCAGCAGCGATGGAGCCAGCAAGGCTGAGAACTTGAAAAGGCCGTCTGTTTTTTACCTCCTTTACAGTGAGCGGGCATGAATCCGTAATCCAGAAAAAGCTCAGCCCATCGTCCGGACCACCTGAAAGTGAGGAAACAGGGGAGCCAAAATGCAGAACATAAGTTTTATAAACTTTCAGGGAAGAAGATAGATAGTGATTGAGCGCAGGTGGCAAATTGCATTTAAGAATATTTTAATGGGTGAGTCAAATTTAATACAGTCGGATTATTAACTCTTCCAGAAACCATAGAAGGCAGAATGGCTGATCTGGATCGGGATAGGCCGATTTTGGATCAGATCGGCCATCTTGTGGGGGGGGGGGTAACCCCCTTAGAAAATTCCGGCCTATTTGGGCCGAATCAGGGGATCGTTCTGGATCGGTAGATTCCAAGCCAATTCTGCCACAAATTTATATTATATATATATATATATATATATATAATATATATATATATATAATTAATTAGTACATGTATTCAATGTATATATTAATTTACATATTTATTTATATATACAAGCATTAACAATATGCATATATACAAGCATTAACTATATCCATGTGCTTGTTATTATATTTACATTAATATATGATTGTACGTACATTAACACACAGAGATTGATATATGATTGATATGTATATTAATTATGTTTATACATACGAGAAAAATTTAGTGCACTTGAGTTTTACACTTTGCACTTGCATTTTTTGCTTCTCATTAGATTGGTGCATTGTGTCTTTTCCCCATTGACCAATGAAAAAGGAGACATGCAAGTGCAAAGCGCAAAACTCAAATGCACTAAATTTTTCTCTATACATTAATATGATTTGTATATATATGTGCATATTGTTATTATATTTACATTAATATATGATTGTATGTATATTAATTGTAGCGTCCTTGCATTTCGGATCCTCTAATTATCGGAGTTTGATTTGTTGTCGGGCTAAAGTGGAGTCAACGGATCATGTTTTAGGGTTTGCGTGGCTTGAGCTAGTGTTTGGGTGCGGAATTCTGGGCCATGGTGCACTGTGGTTCTCTGGTTGAGAATGCGCGGGGGGGGGGGGGGGGGGGGGGGGGGGGGGGGGTGTTACTGGATGGCGCGTTTATAACGCGGCCACACCCCTGGACGCATTATCAGAACCGCCATTTCTGGCTTTCTAGTGCATGCACGACACGTGGCGTGCTCTGGGGCAACGCGTGGTGCCGCTTTTTGTAACGTGACCACCCGATATGATGCGTTATGAGCGCGGCCGGTGCCTCAGATGCGTTATCAATCTCCGAGGTTTTAACTCCTTGTTTCGGCAGCTAAACATGGTAGACCCTATTTCAGCAAGGAGAAGGGGAGCTCTGGCAATTCTAGCGGGTTCCAACAGTTGGGAGCTTCGTTCGATGCGGTTTTGGCGTGAAGAAGGCTATTGGACCATGGGAAAGCCTCCACAGGCGTCGTTCTTCACAAAGATAGGGAGATTCCACCGTTCCTCGTGATTCTTTCTGTCTTTTCAGTTAGAATGATTTGCACAACTATTTGAGATTGGAATGACGATTTACAATCACAAGAAACCTTGTTTAATCTGCTTAAACTTTGATTTGAATGTAGAACTGACACAGTATAAACCCACCAGATCAATTTCTCTCTCTAGTGTAATCGACATGTTCCTGTCCAGGCTGACGCGATTAGATCGGTCGTGGACTCTTCTTTCGTCGAGGCCGACGAGGTCCAGGTCGACACTTGTCAGGGTCTCAGTGTGTGACTCCAGTACGTTGGTCGGCCTCGACAGGTCGACCAACTTGAGCCGACGTCTCGGGACGCAATCGACGTTTGGTCCCCTTGGCTCGAGAACGGTTAGGTGCGACGTGCCCGCGAGGATCTCGAGAGTACGACCTGCATAACTCCCATGTGATGCCCGTCCAGATTGGCCAAGGATTGTGTGTCCAGTAACGTACGCCATAAAGCCCATAACCTGATCGGGGTCAGTTATGGCACCTGATGAGGCGACGGTTTCAGTAACTACTGCGCCATTCCCGTAGCAGGCGACCCTTCCTCTATATAAGTGGCAACACTTCACAGACGTAGGTATGTGTTCCACTCCTTGGGCTAGGCCATTCTTCTCGAGTCGCTACTAACTTGAGCGTCAGAGTGTCTCCCTCGGTGGGCTTTACAGGTCCTCGGGCAACGTTGTCGGGAGCTCGGAACACGCGTCACAGGTCGGCTAAGCGGACCTCGACTCGGTCTTCGGCTTAGTCGTCTCGACTCGGACGCCTCAGACTAGTCATCTCGGTAGTCACCTCGACAGAAGCCGACCTTGGTTACACATATCGTAACATTTTGACGCCGTCTGTGGGAACGCTACTAAAAGTTAGTATGTCTTCCCTTACTCTCTATTTTGATTGATATCAAGCCTCGTGAAATTAGGCATGGGGGGCCAAGTCCCAGAGGTCTCCCATGGCCTACATAGAGGCACATCATGGAAGAGAATGTCGTAGTGCTCAAGAGGCAGCGCGAGGAGGTCGCATTGGCGATCTCGACTGCCCCGACCCCATGAGTGGACGGAGAAACGATCGTCTCGTCCCACTAGCTGAATTGTCGGCGGGGACAACGCGAGGAGGTTGCGTTGGTGATCTCGACTGCCCCGACCCCGTGAGTGGATGGAGAACCAATCGTCTCGTCCCACAGGCAGAATTGTCGACAGAGACAGCGCGAGGAGGTCACGTTGGCGATCTTGACTACCCCGACCCCGTGAGTGGACAGAGAACCGATCATCTCGTCCCACGGGCTGAATTGTTGGCGGAGACAGCATGAGGAGGTTGCGTTGGCAATCTCGGCTACCTCGACCCCGTGAGTGGACAGAGAACCGATCGTCTCGTCCCACGAGCTAAATTGTCGACAGAGACAGCGCGAGGAGGTCACGTTGGCGATCCCAGTTGCCCCGACCCCGTGAGTAGATGGAACCGATCGTCTCGTCCCATCGGCTGAATTTTCGGCAGAGACAGAGCGAGGAGGTCACGTTGGCGATCTCGGCTGCCCTGACCCCGTGAGTGGGCGGAGAACCGATCGTCTCGTCCCATGGGTTGGATTGTCAATAGACGCAGCACGAGGTGGTCGCTTTGGTGCTCTCGACTGCACAAACCCAGTGGCGGACGGAGAATGACTCTTCTCGTCCCACGGCGAAAGCTTTCAGTGGTTATAGAGGTCAAATCCAACCTTGAGAATTGACCTACTTTCAGTGGTTATAGAGGTCAAATCCAACCTCGAGAATTGACAAGCTTGAGGGCCACCTCGATGAAGTCGCCCTGACATGAAGAATACGAGGTCGCTTCGGCACTCGTAAAGATTGATTAATGACCGACGTGGACGCTATGAGGTGTTGTAGACCCGTAGCTCAAGATGGTCACATGGAGGCTACGACGCAGTGCAGAACGATAGCACAAGATGGTCGACGCATAGGCTACGAGGCGCTGCAAACCTACAGCTTCAGTGAACGCGCGACAGGATGCCCTAGTCCTGTGCATGACTACAATTCTCTTTGAAGGTTCATTTCGAGGTCGACGAAGATTCGCTTAATAGCATCGTCTTGTGCCCGACACGGAACTAGAGATCCATACCGTGTGGTCGAGGACCTCGATTTTGGGAGATGCCACTTATTAAACCTCAACAAGTCAGCGATTCCAATAACCTGGAATGCCAAGCACTTGCAAGGGCGTTTATCATTTCAAGACTGTTTACATTGTGTGAATTAGTCATTGACGAAGTGTTGCGAACCGATGAGTCGCTTTACAACATCGTCGCCTATTGATATTGTTAGGCATCGATGGTCTGCCACGAAGTTGCCTCAACACAAGGTATGAAGCGTCGCCGAAGGCAGCGCGAGGTCGTCGCTTCGGCGCTCTCGGCTGCTCCGACCACTTGAGCGAGGAGGACGCTCAACTCATCGAGCACGCACGAGGTTGCTTCGGCACTCGTGAGGAATGTGGATATCAATCCACTGGATGAGGTCGCTTCAGTACTCGTCAGGGATAGATACAACATTCGATGTGTAGTGAGTGTGAAGAAGACGAGGTCACCTCGACACTCGTAAAGAGGTCAGTTGATCACTGTCGGGCCTTATGGCCAACGTGATGGTCTGATGTGAGGCATGATGACCGACGTCTGAAGGCGATGAGTCGCTTTATAGCATCGTCCCCGTTGAATGATTAGACGAGGTGTCATGATTACAGAGCGTTTAATGCTGCAGTCTACAGCGCCGCCTTCTGCCACAGATCGAAGTGACGTCTGGTGCAGGCTCCTAGGTCTATGTGGCGGAAGCTCCTGGGTCGCGTGACAGGAAACACGTTAATTGCAAGTGATTCTATAGCTTCAGCTTCACCTCAGTCGACTGGCTTCGACCGACATGAAGCTAAGGGGCCATTGACACGATATAAACCCACCAAGTTAGTTTCTTTCTCCTAATGTAGCCGACATGTTTCCTGTCCAGGCTGACGCGATTCAGATCGGTCGTGGACTCTTCTTTCATTGAGGCCGACGAGGTCTAGGTCGGCACTTGTCAGGGTCTCAACGTGTGACTCCGGTACACTGGTCGGCCTCGACAGGTCGGCAGACTTGAGCCGACGTCTCGGGACGCAACCGACGGTTGGTCCCCTCGGCTCAGGAACGGTTAGGTGCGACGTGCCCGCGAGGATCCCGGGAGTACGACCTGCGTAATTCCCGCGTGATTCCCGTCTGGACTGGCCACGAATCGTGTGTCCAGTAACGAGCGCCATAAAGCCCATAACCTGATCGTGGGGTTAGTTATGACAACTGATGAGGTGACGGTTTCGGTAACTACTATGCCATTCCCGTAACAAGCAACTCTCCCTCTATATAAGCAGCAACATTTCACAGACGCAGGTATGCTGTTCCACTCCTTAGGCTAGGTCATTCTTCTCGGCTATCTACTGACTTCAGCGTCGGAGTGTCTACCCGCCGAGATCCTTCAGTGGGCTTTGCAGGTCCTTGGGCAACGTCGTCGGGAGCTCGGAACACGCGTCACAGGTCGGCTAAGCGGACCTCGGCTCGATCCTTCGGCTTAGTGGTCTCGGCTCGGACGCCTCGCATTGATCGCCTCGGCGGTCACCTCGGCAGGAGCCGACCTCGGTTACACATACCATAACATGTTAGGATGTGTTTATGTAATGGTGAGATCGTGTTAGGGGGTTTGAGTGATGGCATGGGGGATTGAGTGATTTCAGATCATTTGGTAGTATACAATGCGTTGCAGTAGTTTAGAATTCATTGGAATGTCGAATTTAGGGGTGCTCTATTTGACACTGGCGAGTGTCTGCATTTGTCTGAGAACGCGGCTGGCTGGGTAGCCACGTTAATGACGTGGCCGGGACCCAAGAAGCATTCTTATTGGAGACGCAGTTGATCGGCAAGTGCGTTTTAACGCACGCGTTCTCCTTTCCCAGTGATATTCTTTTCAATATGTTTCTAGGTTGATCTTTTAGTTAATAAGTATAAATGTGGTTATTTAAAGGCTTTATGATTATTCAATGGTTTTATTAGATTTTAGGGGTTTATGGGTGATACCCAAGTGGCCTAGTTCTCTGTGTGAGAACGCAATTTGAGTGGTAGCCGTGTTCTTAATGCGACAGTGACCCCTGACGCGTTCTCAAATGCGAACACGGCCTATCGAGATGACATGTTCTTGATACGACTTGCAACTCCACTGCGTTATTTTCTTCCGAGAGTTGAGTTTCCTCATGGAGTTCTCTTGTGGAGTTCAGGGTTAACCCTTTGGTCAATTGAACCCCAGTTTATGAGTCTGGTGATTCTGTTACGTTGTGAGATATCGAATTAGACAATGGTTTTATGATGGTAATGACAAGGCTTGTAACCAGTGCGTAGTCTTGCAATGTGAATAGTAAATATTGACAATTCGTGTGAAGGATGTGTATGTATGTGTGGTTTACCGAGTTTGATGGTTCAACGCTTATTCAGACTGCCTCTCTAATCAGGTACCCCAGATTCTCTGTGAGCCAGGACACACGTGTGTGCTCGAGATTAGTTACGGTACAGTGGTACTGAATTACTCCTTTGTTAAGTTGTACATCTAGCTAGGAGAAAGACAAACGGTGGGGCAGCGACTTGTGTTGTGTTGTGGTTGGTTTGTTGCTAGTTGCTTGGAGTGCACTCGTAGTTGAGAGAGCGAACACTAGCAAATATGCTGGGCCCAACTAATCCCATGTCCACAGCCTTACTCTCGGATCCCAAGAAACTCTTAGAGGTGGATAAGCGTGGGTCTGCAGTTCGGCCAGATTACAGGTGGTGGTAGTTGATCTCCACAGTTCTTTGACTTACGGAGTGTGTTGTTTGGAGCCGCAGTTGAACTTTCGTCCTTAGCTGCGAGACTGAGAGAGTTTTCTTGTGGTTTCTTTGTCCGAATCAGGTTTTGGATTAGCTACCCAGTTATCGTGATCTGAGTGGCAACGTCATGCCTTGTCAACTCGGGTTTCTAGCATATGCATCAGTGGTTCTTCCGTTTACAGTGATGGTTACCCAACCTTTAGTGCCTCACGTTTATTTTCTGATTAACAATGGATTTACCCCAGTTAACCTATGGTTAAGGCTACGTTGTGGTCTGAGAATGTAAATAAGGGAATGGTCGGTTTCCTTCCTGTTAGTTGTGCTTTAATTTAACTAAACGTGAATTATATTTAATTTTGTATATTAATTGTTCCGTAAAATAACTTGCAATTTTTGTATGGCTTTGTGTTTTTGGGGAGTTTCCCTACTAGGCCAATGAACTTGTAAGGCTCAAACCCCTACTTCCCCTTTCAGGTGAGCGTGAGCAGTTGTGTTCTCAGAGATGGACTTGTACCACCAGCAGTGTGAGTTTTTACTCCAGTTGTGCATCTCGGGTTATACCTCAAGTGGTTGTACTTTTCCTCATAAACATGAGTTAATGTATTGGGATAATGTATCTTTATTTAAATATATGTGAGATCATGTGATTGTCATGTATCTTTACACATGTTTAGTTGTTCTTTCGATATTCTCACTGGACACGTGTGTAGATCTCTTGCGAGCTTAGCCGTTCACGAGAGGTGGAACGGATCGGGTTCCATTGGGATCAGGCGGCGAGGACCGCCGCATTAACAGAAACACAAATTAGAGAAATGCTACCTGCACGTCCGCCCGGTTGCCCCGCGCAGGACGTGGAATCGCCGCAGGCCGACCTGATTGGTCGGTGCGCGGGCCCCACGCGGAGTCGGCGTGTGGGGCCGCGCGGCCGACCAATCAGGTCGGCCCGCGGCGATTCCCGTCTGCGGGCACCAGGCGGATGTGAGAAAAGCATTCTAACACATTAATATATGATTGTATGTACATTAACACACATACATTAATATATGATTGGTATACATATTAATTATGTTTATACACTAATATATGTACATTAACTATATGATTGTATGATTGATATACATATTATGTTTATACATTAATATGATATGTATAAATATGTGCATGTAGTTATTACATTACATTAATATATGATTCTATGCACATTAACACACACAAACACATTAACATATGATTGATATTCATATAATTATGTTTATACATTAATATGATATGTATAATGTAGGATTACATATATTGCATATGTATATACATTATGGGTAATTTATGAGTATGATTATATATATCATAAATATGTGTAAATATTGAAGACATATTTCCTATTTTTTTATGAATTTGTTCTGATTTTTTACAAATAAACTTTTTTAATTTGGCAAATCCTGGATCGACTAGATTCCCTGAGAATCGGCGGATTGCGATCCAATCCCGATCTGGATCGAGATCGACCATGGCCGATCTGGACCCCATTCCAATCCTGCCTTCCTTGCCCAAAAACCAACAGAAAGAAAATATCCACCAAAAGAGTGTTCCTTATCCCCCTGAACCTAGTTCGCATCTAGATCTTCCTATTTCTAGATGTTGGGAAACAGTGTGGAGCCATTGATACCATGACATTACCATGGAAATTTCAAGGGAGAAGGAGGGATGTGCAATTCCATTAACTGACACCAATAACAACTATTTTTAAAACCTTAGGTCGCAGTAATGCTTTTAGTGCCTTTTAAAATATGAAATAACAGGGAAAGATTCCAGTAAAGAGATTTTTATGAGGTTCTGAAAGTATACACCAGCAAAGATTCCTGTGACAGAGGTATGCAACTGAGGTAGGAGAATTAAGTTCTCATTTAAAATGCCAAAAAGTTTTTCTCTGTTTACCTTCCAAAAAGAAAAGCACTAGCTGCCATAGAAAAATTCAACTTGGAACAAAATGACATTAGAAATAATCAAAACATCATCTCATAAGGAAAATGAAATTGGAAGCATTCAGAGTTCCCAAGTGACTAGAAAAAGGGCTGCTGCTGGGCAGCATCCTTGCCTCTAAATTAGTTAAATGAGGGAAATCCGACAGCCTTGTGTCAAAATGATATCTCCCTAGGGCCAAGCAGTACTCAAGAGTTAAGAGGTGGATACTGATACGGTCAGAGCTTACTGTTTTTCATCCAAAGTCTCATTGTAAAGATTGATCAAATCAGTTGCTTTGAAAAAATTTCAGAAGTAGAGGTCATTGGGAAATACATGGTATCATATATAATAATGGAAAGGTTAGAAACTGGCAGTCTACCTCTCCTA
>JACBKR010002315.1:0-36058 GCA_014218235.1 Colocasia esculenta
GAACCCAAGTCAATTGATGAACCTTATCCAGTTTTGATTGAATTAATGCCATGCATGATGACTTCATCAATTCGAAAGACAAGTATGGGAATTAGTATCTAGATCTAGTGACCAAGCAGTGATTGGTACTAGATGGTTTTTCAGAAATAAGTTAAATGAAACTGGTCAAGTAATAAGAACCAAAGCTAGGCTAGTTGCAAAAGGGTATAACCAAGAATTTGGAATTGACTTTGAAGAATCATATGCCCCTGTAGCTAGACTAAAAGCTGTCAAATTTTCCTTGCTTTTGCATCCTCCATGAAATTCAAAGTCTATCACTGGATGTCAAAAGTGCATTCTTAAATGGATATATAAAGGAAAATGTTTTTGTTGAACAACCTCCTGGATATGAAAATGAAAAATATCCTAACCATGTTTTCAAGCTTAATAAGCTCTCTATAGTCTTAAGCAAGCTCCAAGAGCTTGGTATGACCGGTTGAGTTCCTTTTTACTTGAAAAATGATATTCTAGAGGTAATGTTTGATCAAACATTGTTCACAAAAACAGTTAAAAATCAAATAATTGTGGTCCAATTTATGTTGATGACATAATATTTGGATCAACCAATAAGGCCTTTGCACTGAATTTTCAAATCAAATGAAGAATGAATTTGAAATGAGCTTAATGGGAGATTTAACATTCTTTTTGGGATTGCAGGTTAACCAAACACATGAAGGAATCTTCATCAGTCAAACCAAATATGTCAGGAGCTATTAAAGGTTTGACTTTCAGAACCTCAAGCACTCAAGCACACCAATTGCAATTAATGCTAAACTAGAAGAAGATCCATCTGGTAAGTCAGTAGATCCAAAGACCTACAGAGGTATGATTGGCTCTCTGCTCTATCTTACAACTTCTAGATCTGATATTAGTTTTGTGTGTGTTTTTATGTGCTAGATTCCAATCTAATCCTAAAGAAGTCACATGCTTGCTGTTAAACGAATCTTCAAATATCTTGTTGGAACATGTGACATAGGCATTTGGTATCCTGCTGGTTGCAAGTTAGACCTGTTTGCCTATTGTGATGCTGATTATGCTGGGTGTAAATTAGATAGAAAAAGCACAAGTGGCTTGTGTCTATTCTAGGTGGGTGCCTTATCTCTTGGGCTTCTAAGAAGCACATTTAGTTGCTCTGTCAACTGCAGAAGCTGAATATGTTGCAGCAGGTAGATGTGGAACTCAGATTCTCTGGTGGAAAACTCAACTTCTTGATTACAACCAAGATTTAGGGTGTGTACCCATCCTATGTGATAACACTAGTGCCATAAATTTGTCTAAAAACCCCATTCAGCACTCCAGAACAAAACCATTGAAATTAGGCATCATTTCTTGAGAGATGAGGTTGCCAAGAAATCCTTTGAACTCCACTTCATTCAAACTGAAACAAATTGCAGACATATTCACTAAACCCTTCCTGAAAATAGATTTTCATCTTTAAGGAGAGAACTTGGTCTTTGTAAATGTCCACCTTCATGATCTCTCTCAAGGTTTGGGTTGAGTGTAATGCATTATCTAAGGGGGAGTTCTTTGCATCTCATAATTCTTTGCTTCCTTGAGTTACATTGTTCATATATCTCCCTCACTTTCAATTCTATTCCCCTTTTTACAATAAATTCTCCACTCTTATGTGTTGAAATTTCTTGGTATATCAATGGTGATTTGGAGAAGGACAAGTTATGCTTGTCTGGACACTTTCACTATGCGAGAGTATATGTCTCCGCCAAGTACTAAGAAATTGATATGCAATTGTTGAGGGGGAGCTTCTATTGTTCAAAGAGGATACTCTTTCTAATTTCAAAATCTTGCTTATTTTCACTTCCATTTCTTTTTTATAATGAATTCTTCAACTCTTATTGTATTGAATTTCTTGGTATATCAAATAGTGTTTGGAGAAGGACAAGTTAGGCTTGTCTGGAAACCTTTCATTATGCGTGAGTATATGACTCCGCCAAGTACCAAGAAATGGATATGCAATTGTTGAGGGGGAGTCTTTGTTGTCCAAGAAGAAAATTTTTCTGATTTCCAAAATTTACATATCTTTATTTTGATAAAAAGTGATTGAAATCATCATCTCAGGGGGAGCTAGAAAATTCACAAGTCATGACTTTGCAAAATCAAAATTTTTCTTGCATCTCATCATTCCTTACATGATGTCATCATTTCGAAGTCTAGAGTCTCAAAATGAACTCTTGAGTGATCTATTATATTTTTTTACTAATCAACTTTCAACTATATATCTCAACCCACAGAAATTCAGATCTCTTCCTAGACTAACATCAACTTGTGCCTTGAATTTAAAAATTTCCTTGTTTGCAACTGATGATTGGATGTATTTGATTTCTATCTCACAACTCTCTCCAAAATAAATAAAAAAAAACAACAGAGCAATGGCACTTGTGCTGAGAAACTGCACACCTTCACAATGAATAAAGTGCCATGTATGTCATGAGGCACTATTGCTAACTCTGTTCAAAGGGGAATCAAATAAAAATAAATTCAAAACAAAAGCAAAATGTGCTATGTTTTTTTGATGATGACTGAGTAACTGGAAATATTGGCGTCTACAAAACGTATATTTTCATGTCAAAAGGCCATCATTTACCCCTTTGAGACTTGACAATGACTAAAAAGCACGAGTACTGAGTGAAAAAGATTTATCATTTGATAGTTTGTTAAAAGAACAAAATGTGAACATTATTGGAGATGTGTCTAGAAAGAATCATCTTCATTCCTCATCCAGTTGTTCTTTGAGACTGTGTTTTATTTTCAAACAATTATATTTAGTCTAGATGACATCTTAATTCTTTAAGTTGAGAAATATGGTAGTTTATAGTTGATTGTTAATATATTATATCCCACAATTTCTCATTTTGTTGATTCAAGTCTTGGAATGCTAATATCCTGTTAGAAATTGTTTGAAAACTTGAATTGTGATGAATTTTTGCAAAATATAACAAATGAATTTTTAAGCCTCTTAAAAATCCTTGAAATGATAATTCCCCTCATTGCTTATCATTCTAAAGATGTCCCAAAATTTCTCAAATTTTTCCTCTCACAAATTCAAATTTTCTTCAAAGGTCAGGTCGACACCATTCTACCTCGTGTCGACACACTTCCTACGTCAGGTCGACACTACCTTCTTCCTGTGTCGACACTGTCCTCTTGCCAGAAACCTTTAAGTCGTGGGTTCCAGATAAGCCTTGTTGTTCCTGCGGGGTATTGCACCACTGCAAACCTTTTAGGCTTCAGGTCGACCCGATGATGCTTTTTCTCTCGTTTCCGCAAGAAATCTTTACCATTTCTCTCTAAATCAACCTTCTTTCCCATCCCTCTCCACTCTTCCATCCTCTACGAATTCCATTCCTTCCTTGCACCATGGTCAGGAAGTTGGGTCCCCGCCGTGGCGCAAGGTCCAGGCCTCTTCAAGGCCGATTCCGGCAGACATTGCTGTTGCCCAATCCGAAAGAAGATCCAAAGAAGGAATGATCCTGCCGAGCAACCAGAATCCTCTTCAGCACCTCAAAGGGCAGCCAAAAGAGGTAGACCATCTTCTTCAGGCAGAGGTAGGGTTTCTAGAACAGAGAATCCGGGCTCCCCTTCTGGAGACTCTTCAGATTCATCATCATCATCTTCAGAGTCTTCCAAGTCTCAAGACACCACCAGTGAAGCCAAGCTTATTCTAAAACCCAGATAGTGGACTTATCAGACATTCAGCTAGCAGACTCATTTCCAGAAATTCAGACCTATTTCTCTTTTTAGTCTTGGTTGATATTCATTTCTGAGTTTCAAATTAGTTATCCAAGACTTGTTAGGGAATTTTACAAGAACCTGAAATGCACTGAATTTGGATATACATCAAAGGTTAAGGGCATAGTATTGACATGCCGACTGATATAGCTGCCTATATTTTCAAAGTACCAGATGAAGGGGCAGATTATCATCAATTTGAATTTGATCTTCATGAAGCCTATTCTATCTTGACAGGCCTACCTTCTGATGCATCTGATCCCAAACAAACCCATGTTACAGATTCAACACAAATACCTTTCCCCCTATGTTGAGAGTCCTCCACCACATATTGACCACCATTATCACTCCTCAAGGTGGTGGAAGGGACAGGTTGACAGATATTCATAGGTTTATTCTATATTGCATGGTCAAAGATATCAAAATCAATCTTCATGTCATTATGTATCAAATCATATCTGAACAACAAGGAAGGACCTCAAAAGATCTCTACCATATGCTGCACATCTGACCTCAGTCTTCCAGCATTTTGGTGTGCCCTTGGAGAATGAAAAATCCCAATCTATTCCTAAGCCCAACATCTACACCTTTAAGAATATTCAAAATTTATGGGATTTAGACTGGAGGGAAATCAAGTTAGGAGAGGGCCAGTTGTGGTTGAGGCCCCCCCAGCTCAGAGGAACACCTCATGATCAAGGGGAACAGCCCCAAGCTCAGGAGGAACAGCCTCAAGATCAAGGGGACCAGCCCCAAGCTCAAGAGGAACAGCCTCCAGCTGAAGGGGACCAGCCCCAAAGTCAAGAGGATCACCTCCTTTGAATGAGGACAGCCTCAAATTTCAACTGAAGGTGACATTCCTTTTCATGCCCCACTCTCACCTCAGTTTCCTCATTTCTCTCCACAACCCAATTTTCAAGCATCCACATCTTCTGGTGGCCTCCTCCTTTTCCACCAGAATTGATCTCCTTCCTGAATGATAAGTTTGAAACTTTGAACTCCTCCCCATGCAACCATGTCAGAAACTTTGAGTTGAGGATTCAAAGGTTGGAGAACACTGTATCTGCCAAATTCATAGAACAAAAAGCTGCCTCAGACTATGCAGCTCAAAGATTCAACAGATTGATTGGTACAATGGGAGATGCCTCATTAAGCTGAAGGAGCACCAGTAAAATTGGAGACAGTTCTTAAGGGAATTTTGGCAAATTCCCAAGCTGATGTCTTCAACACCAAACAGACATTACATGAGATCACCAGCACAAGACTGTCCTTTGCTCATTTTGTGGATGATTTGGAAAGCATGAGGAACTTCAATGAGCACATTGACACACAGATATCTGATTTGACAAAGAATTCAAGATAATGCAAACCTGGTTGGTCAGCTGGATCATCATCATCTTCACAACCCATTGCAGCAGATCTAGCAAGAATTCAAGCTACCTTAATAGAGAATTCAGATAGAGTAGAACACTTCTTGCACACCAAACTCACAACCATTCAAGGTCAAATCAAGTCCAGCTTGACTTTTATGGAGAAAAGAATGTCTGACATTGAGACCATCTTACTTCCCCTTCCTCCTCCTCCTCCATCTTCTACTTAATTTAATTTTTCTTTTGATGATGTCAAAGGGGGAGAAGAAAGAAGAAAGAGAAATGTTAATGTTCTTTTGTAATCTTTTGGAATGATTGTAATGGTTTCTCTTGATGAATGAAATGAAATGCTTTTTTGCTTAGCTTGAATGAAATCTTCAATTGTGACTTCAATGTGAATGAAAATCTTTATGTGAATCTGATTGTTTGAATACTTGTCAAGTTGCTTGACTTCTGTGTACAAAATTCTCATTTCAAGTAACATTGTGTTCCACAAATACATCATCAACTATTACTGAAAAATATCAAAAGGTCTTTGACAAGTTTAAACAAAAAGAAAATAAAAATGTGAATAACAAAAATTGCTTAAATCACACTTCATCAAAACCACATTGTAATATGGATTTATTATTGCCATCATCAAAAGGGGGAGATTGTTGGTTGAGTGTATATTCATATCATTTCCCTCCTATTTTGATGATGACAAGAGTGATTTTAAGCAATTTAAATAAAACATGTCAAAAACATCATACCTGAACTCAATGTTCAAAAAGCATGTTTCAAATCATACTTATCATTTATGTTCATGATAAATCATTTAACTAATGATATATGTGTTAATTTTCAAGTACAAACACTTTTTGCAAAAGAAGTGTCGACAACACACCCCTTAATGGTGTCGACACAACACCTCAGTCTCAAAGGCAAAAAGCTGAAGAATTGCCTAGACTGTGTCACACTAGTCCAGAAGTAGGTCGACACGAGTTGAGATTCTAGGATTTACACTACTCAGGTCGACGCACTCTCAGGGCAAGTCGACATTGGATCCTGCTCCCAGAACAGCTATTTTCAGAACCAGGATAGCAGTCGACACAATACCAAAGCAGGTCGACACTGGATCAGTTCCCAGAACAGCCTGTTTCAAGATTTGAGCAGTGTGTCGACACCACCACCAGGGCAGGTCGACACACTACAGACAGATTCCATCCTAAGATGGATGTTTGCCACGTGTCAGCCTAGGGCGATGGGGTATCAACCTAGAATCGTGTGCCCTTGTACCCAAGGGTATCTTTGGAATCTTTTGGGTATAAAGGTCCCTAATTGGCCCCCCATCACATCAGAGAGACCCAACTAACTCTTAGAGCCTCCCGAAAGTTTCCTGGCGGCTACAAGAGGTCGTCTCCCTCCTCTGCTCTCCGTGTGCTTCCAGAAGACCAATTCTCACCAATTCAAGTGTGAGAATTGGAGTGTGATCCCTGAAGAAACCTCTGAAGCATCCAAGGAAGCAGATCCATAGAAGCCTTCGTTGAGAAGAACTCAAGGAAGATCCAACAATTCCAAAGTGCAGAGCATCGGTTTTGGACTTCAAGATTTCAAGCCTCTTCCCAATCCAAGCTTCTACAAGGGAGTACACTTGAAGAACGAAGTTATTTAATACAATTTATTGTACTTCTGTTCTTCTGAGATATCTTTTGAGATTATGCACGTGCTTCTGCATAGCTCTCATTAGTGCTCTCATTTTCGACTAGATCTGTTGCTAGAAGGTCTATGTCTTGAGTTGGTGTCTAGCAAGTTTTTTGTGAGCATTGTGCTCAAGTTGTGTGAGCATTGTGCTCAGGTTGTTGTGAGCCGTTGTGCTCAGTTTGAGTTGTCTAACTCAGGTTGTGTTGAGCAGTCTTGCTCAGTTGTTCTAGAGTAGTCTTGCTCTAGAAGTTGTGTGAGTTGTAAGCTCTCAAGTGTTGGAGTTGTCAGGCTCCAGTGGGTGTGTTACCCAGTTGTTTTAGTGAATCCTCACGGGGTGTGAGGGGTGGATGTAGGAATCACTTGGGTGATTTCCGAACCACCTAAAAATCCTTGTGCATTTGTCTAATTGTGGCTTGATCATTCATCCGTTAGATGCTTGCATAGGATCGGTTAATATTCACTTAATCAACTTGTTTCACATCTATTTTACCAACTCACTCAAATCTCATCAGATCTGTGGTTTTTCAATGATAAAATTGCCTCTGATTCAAAGTGTTTTTAAATTGTATAAGCTTCTGCAAAAAGTGGCTTAGATCTATTCATCCCCCCCTTCTAGATCTTTCCACACCTTCACTTCGATCCTTCATTGACCACCTTTTGGGGTCACGCCAGAGGTTGCCGTCGCGACACCCAGGGGTGTCGCGACATGGTCTTGTCACGCCGGGCCGCCTGTCGCATCTTGGGGCTGTCGGTTTAAAACCGAGGTTGCGCCCCAATCTCCCCCCTCTCGCCCTCTCTCTTCTTCTCTCCTTCTTCTTCCTCTCTCTCGATGTCCCTTGCAATTTCTCAATGGTTCTTGGTGCTCGTGCTGAGGTGGTGTCGCCCCGTTCGTGCAGGGACGTGGTCATGGTGCTTGGAGCGAGGATGTGGTGCCATTCCGACGTGAAGGCCCCAATGGCTCGGCTCTACTTATGGAGGTAGGGACCCTTGATCCTCTCACCCTAGCATGCTCCCCTCCCCCTTGCGATCATGTTTTTCCCATTGTTTGGGTTGTGGGGTGTGAGGAACCATGCTCGTGGTTGAGTGAGATTTCCATCGACCGTAGATTCTTGTAAATCCATGTTTGTGGTGTTTTGAGGGTGGTTTGCATGGTTTAATGGCTTTCCTACATGTTGAGCATGCTCCCCTCCCCCTGTGGTGTGTTTGTAATCAGATTTTGGGGTGGTCTCCAGGATAATCATCCCAGAACCCCCCTCGGCTGAAGACGCGACCACTATAGAGGTCACGATGATGTCGCACCTGGCATGGCTGCCGGAACATCATCGCGACGCTCTTGGGCGTCTCGACAAGGTCGTGACGGCTTAGGCTGCCACGACAGTGTCGCAATAGGGTAGGGTGTCCCGACATGGTCGCGAGGGCCCGATGCGTCACGACTCAGTAAGGACAGGTTATGGTCTTGTGACGTTCCGTGTTTGTGGAGTCTTCGCCGTTTCTGCTTCTTACTGTACCCCTGGCACCAGTCCTTGTTCCCTAGTATGGTCCTACACTATTCATCGCCCAGTGCTCGGCACTTGAGGGCTTGTCACGTAAGAGAGGTTGTTACCATTACCTGGGACCCCCGTCCCCGCGCGCCTGTTGAGGGTGTACTTCGGGCGACAGGCATGCTCGAGTTGCAAACTCTGGAGCGGAGGGGGAGAAGAGAGGGGAAGGAGGGAGAAGGGAGAAGGGGTTTCTGGCCAAGGCCTTAAGCTCTCTACACCCAAGTCGCGATGGGGCATGCGTTGCTTAAGGACCTTAATGCAACTGGTCAACGAACTGCGACAAGAACGCGTCCCCCAGGGACACCTTGACACGCAACAGGTCGTACTGACACGCCTGCCACCCTGACAGACGTCAGACGACCAAAATGATCGAACACTGTCGCGACCTGTTGACCGGGCGCGACATGAAGATGCGACGGGAATCCGGGCACGACAAGAACGCCACGCACAAGCTCGTCGCGACGAGGATGACTGTCGCGTCGGAAACCCACGATGCGACACTAACGCATCGCCCAGCCCGGACGCGTTATTGGCCAGTCATCCAACACACCCGACGAAAAGCCAGGAAGCCGGGTGTTACAAAAGTGTGCGTGCAAGCAATCGTCTGACATCTTCAAGCTCCAAGCATTCAAGCTTCTTTTCTCTCTTCACTCTCTCTGTGCATCATTGTAAATCTGGGGGAGTGTCTGTGAGCTAATAGTTTGAGTTCCTTAGTGTTCATCTTGTATAGCTCTCAGTCTGTTCTTTCTTTTCTAAGAAAGACTTGTGTCCAACTATAGGACTGCATATAATATTCCTCTTCTAGGTGAAGAGAAGATCAGCCAAAGTGCTGGTTGTCTGTCCGACTGTGGACTATACACAGTGTTCCCCTTGGTTAATGGAAGAACAGAGTTGGGATTGGTGTCCACAGAACCTGGCTAGGGGTTTAAGTCTAGCAGAACCACACTGAGGTTTGTTCTAGGAGGGTGGCTTCTTGACCTATACAGAAGTGAGTTTCATTCCTACTGGGAAAAGGAAGAGGACCAGCGGGGAGTTGGGGGTTTGTATATCCTTGGGGGGATTATACCCTGGTTAGTGAATCCCAAGAGTTTGCTTGGGGACTGGACGTAGGTCTTCCACTTGAGAAGTAGTAAACCAGGATAAAATTTCTACGTCTTGTGTGATCGTTTAATTGTTTTCAGCACTGCTACTCTATCTCCGCACACAACTACATTCACTAACCAAAGTTTTCAATGGTGATTTTTGTGTTTTAGTTTCAATATTTTTGTAGCTATTCTATTCACCCCCCCCCCCCACTAGAAAGCTTGCTGCCAACTATAAGCAGGCCAACATGTTCACCCAGGAAACAGCGGTAATAAGAGATCGAATGGGGAAATGACGTTGGCAATAATAAGAAGATCAAGGTGGAAGAGCAACCGTCATGGAGAATTGCAAATTTTGTGATAAGCCTAGACACCAAGCGGACGAGTGCTAGAAGAAGGCCAAAGCTTGCCTACGATGTGGAAGTCATGATCACCGTATACCCAATTGCCCCATGCTAAAAGACAAGCAAGAAGGAACCAGGGTGTTAAAACCTCAAGGCGCGTAAATGCGGTGATCCAAGTGAAAGTCCTTGAAGGAAGAGGTATGGTGAAAGATGCTATTCTTGTTAAACCTTTAGATTGGTCTTATGATACCTTTCTTATTGGTATTCCTAAGTGGGGAGATGATTAAGGGAAAAGTTGAAAAAAAATAATCTAGTAGTTTTACCATAGCTCATCTGGTGAATTAAGATGGAGTCAGATAACAATAGAAGGGCAGGAGTGGAATGCATAAATAGCATTAATGGCCATAGGTGAAGATGAATTGACATCTATGACAATAAGGTGCAAGGATGTTCATACAAGTTGGAGATTAGGAAGGATCAAATCTGAAACGACAACGAGGACCCCATTACCAAGATTCATCTGAAATCTATGTGAATTTGGGGACGAAATTCTCTTAAGTGGGGAAGGATGTAGCCCCCAGAAATTCAGTAATTGATAATTTAAATAAATAAATAAAAATTTAATACTATCGAAATAATAAAATGTATGTGTCATTATCGTATTTACAAAAACACATCGGAAAACTTCACAAAAATCATAGTTCAACTCTGAATAATCTTTATAGTCGACATGCGAAGAGAGTCGCATGAAGCAAAATTCAATTAGCCCAGTTTTAGTGCTTTACACCTTATTATCAATATTAAGGAATAGTCGGGAATCCACTATCATGTGTACAAAATATGAACACTAACTAAAATAAAAATGAGGGGTAGGCTTCAAACAATATGTATTGATAGACCATCATAGGATTTGAACCAATGGACAACTTATGGCTGAAGAATAAATTTAAGTAAGAAAAAATCATGGAAATTCATAGGTTTAATTGGTCTTGATTTGGAAAGACCAATTAGGGCTAAAAACTAGTTTAATGGACTCCTAAAACTATCCAATTCCTGTACAACTATAATAGGAGGTTTCCTAATAGATTTTCCACTCATATTGGGATGGGAATCCTAAATGAAGGAAGGGATTAACCACTCGAAGCTCCCCCTTCCTAGACACATTAGGACTCCTAAACAACCCTAAATCTATACATACTCATCATAAACCCCTTGGGGACGAGTTACCAACTTGCTGGGTCATGTGGAGGCTATCTAGAGAGCAGATGAGGAGGAGATCGCCTCTACCAGAGCATTCTTCCCCAACTAATGTTTTGCATCGTCCATCTGAAGACCTTTCTTAGGAACATTCAAATGTTGGTGCTCCGGGTGAAATCATGACAATCCTATACTTGTTAAGCTCTTCGTGTCTAGTTTCATATGCATCTATTTTGCCCAATTTTTATCAAGCATGCTTTGAGTATTAGTTTTTTCAAGAGTAGCGCATGATTATGGTTTTTCATATTTATACCATGATTTACACTTACTGAGGTCAAATTGGGTCAACCCAAAATTATAGTTCTCTTCGTCCTCTACAACTTTCATGTTTAGAGTTTTATCCAAGGAACCCTACATAGTGAGTTATAGATCAATCAAGTGGATCGAGGTCATTTTCTGTGCTTTTGGGCAAGCACCTTAATCCGCGACGGAACCAGACATTGCCGATTATAGGGGCTTTTCACGATGCTCAAACCGTCATTTTTTTTGTTCAATAGTGATCATTCATACCGTCATGATTCATAACTATTCTGATAGGATCCGATTGGATCAAACCTTGTGCGCTTGGGTTTCAGTGTCTTTTTGAATTGTGATCGGGTTATCCATCGCGATTCAATCATTTTTATGCCCTTGATTCTTTAAAAATTTATATTTGATTTTGAAATTGCCTGTAAATAGCGATGCTATTAACCGTCGTGATTTCAGGAGAAAGCCACTGTTCAAACCATCGCGTTTTAAGAAATCAATTGTTCCTTTGCTTTGACTGACGATGACTTTCATATTAGAGACGATTGAAATCGTCAAGATTTGTAAGGCCATCTTGAAACCCAATTTTCACTGTGTAAGCTTAGTGCATAGCGACAATTGAATTCATCGAAATTTCTAAAGCCTACTCGAAACCTTCCAAACAGTCTATATTGCATGTCTTACATGTCTTGATTAATTTAGAAGCATTGTCTACTTGTCTAGTGGCCTAAAACTGTCAACCCATTTAAAAGTCTTATGAACCTAAAAGTCTCTCCTATTGTTCTTAATTGCATGATCTATTCCTCTTGAGATTGTTATAATCATCTTGATGATCTAGCATATTAAACTGAAAGTATATAATGTTAAAATATTGAAAAGCATGTTATATATTGTGTCATCATGTTACTTGCTTTCCGCCTTGTTTTAAACTAATAGATTGTGATATCTTGAGGCACGTTCTATACTACAGGTTTGCACAAATAGGCAACCCTTTATTGGTGGATTGGAAACTCTCTACTGGACATTCTGTTCTGGTAGACTAGGGACCTTTCCACTAGACCTTTGTAATTCTCCGTACTCTATGGATTCCCTCATGGAGACTGAGTTGGTTGTACCATTGAAGTTCCCTGGAGATAGTGTACACTTTCCTTCTCGTCTCTTTCTCGAGAGTGTGACTTTATAATCATGAATTCAAGCCATTAATGTAAAGATTTAACTAAAGTGTGAATCATGCTGTCATACTGTCAAATTCTCTCTCGACTATTGTTATAAAGAAATCATGTTCACACGACTTGTCTTTCTTGAAATCATCATGAACACAATATTAAAGTTTATACTTCTTGAAACTCTTGTTATTGGTCATGATTGACTGTGGGTATCTACATTTGAAATAGTGAGATGTGTATTGGGCATGGTGAGTGTCCAAGGGCTCCAGTCTAGCCCTATCGACAGAGAGTCGAAAATATACTATTAACCATGGGGTATAATGATTACTGGCGTGTCATCTGTACTGGGAGTACTTGTGTGTTGAATACTAGATACATAACCATATACATGTGTTCATAGTGTGCATTCCAAGGTAGCATAGATTTTAGTGCACATTGTGACATCGTGTCTGATTACTGTTACATGATAAAAGTTCTTACTCGTGTGTGGTTGTTTGCTTGCGTGATATGGTCATCGTGCATTCTTGCAAACGATTGATATCCTGCGTGCTTGTGCATACTACTCTACTGTTAGTTCTTGCTAACTCTTGTTCAATCTATCTTGCTCATCTATGTGTTATTTGGATTTATCATACATGCATATCTTGTTAATCGTGCCTATCTAGTTTTTTTAAATGCTAACTACTTGTATCATTGTCTGCACATCGAGATGTAAATCCTACTAGGCTAGTTTGCTAATTCCCTACTTCTTAACATCTTAGGTGACATTGAAGTGGAAGATAAAGGCCAGGACATGGAGGGAAATGCATATGAGTGAAGAGCGTATTCCAACCCTAGTGTCTACTATTAGTCTATTTTGAGAGTTAGTTTAATGCAGTAGGTAGTGAGGAAGTGTATTGTCATGTAATTTTCCCTTTTCTTGAGTCATTGTAGTTGAAAGTTCATGAAGTTGTAGTAAACATTATGGAGATTGAATAAAAACTTAGGGGCAAGTTTGATAACCAAATAAGCCTTGATAACCCTTGATAAAAGGGGTTTATCAACTCTGATAACTATTATGTCACTTTAGTAAATAAATAGCTTATCAGACACTTATAAGCATTTATTAGTGATAAGTCCTGATAAGTCTAACTCTCATTTTTAAACTGATAAAGTTATCTTGGATTATAAGGGCTCAAAACAACTCAAAGTGGAGATAAACCTCTTTAATGACTCTGATATGACATAAAGTGATCGATGTGATAGAGTTATCATACCTCCAAATGTTTCACAATAGCAAGGGGCGGCTATCAGAGGTTATCTTATCAGTGGATATCTGTCTTGCGGATAGCTTATCTGGTTATGAAACCCGCCCTAGTTGTGTTCATTATGTAGGCGCTACTATGATTGTGTTATTGCACATTTAATGCTCGCTGACTAGAGACTTATTTACCGAATGTTTGCGTCTTGAATTATCGATCTAAATTAATATTTCTACTACGTAATTATCAGGATGTGACAATGTTGGTTTTACAAGCAATGCTTTCCTTCGACCAATTCACCCATTCGGAAACTTGTGTCTGTGCACTACAAGGAAAAGTGGATTTACCGACGAAAAGTTTCCATCTGTAAAACCATCGGACTTTTGGATGGATGTGTTTTCTTCTTCATCTGTCCTAATAAAAGTTTATTATTGGAAATGATAGAAAACAAAGTTAGGGATAAAAACTTATATTCTCATACATCTAACATTTGTCATTGCGGAAGCTTAATTACATTATACTTCTCATTAATGTCAATACGAGAAGTAGGAAAAAAAAAGAAAACTTAATTACATCTCACTCTTCATTACTAAAGAAAACTAAACATATTGGACTTCTGAGGACTGGTTGTCCCTCTCAGCACACTCTCCCTTAAGCATTTTGCTCATCTTGATCACTTGAAAAAGTAGGATTTGATGAGCTAACTTGCCCAGTAGGATTCCATCTACTAATAAAAAAGAATTAAGATAACCAAGGATAGGATAAGAAGTGTAACTGTTAGCAATGCTGGATATCAAAGATGACTGGATGACCATGTTAAATAGATAACAATTGGGAAACAGGAATATTGAGTTAAGATTACATGATCAAGAATTTAGAATAACAACCACGTTCTGGTTCAAATTCATGTCCAACTCATGATAAAATAACATGATGACTTATCAAGATAGTATTGGTGCAATGCAAAACATCCATGGATCCTTTATCGTTCCGTATGGCCACTAAACGAATTCGAGTGCTCCTCCCGGACTGGACCAGCCCCATTTTCACATGCATATAACTCAATTGAGTCCAAAGACCCACAAATTGTCATCATAATACATTTCTATAAAAGATTCAAGTGGGGGTACACAAGTACTCAAGGTTTCTCATAGAACAAAGATTCAGGATTCAATGTCAAACTTACAAAAAGTTGTAGACAAGTAAGAGTCATATGTACTTGAGGTGTTCAAAGGCAATCCATAGTGGAATATAGATGACATTTGAATGATCCTTCTTAGAGGTACAGTGGTTGGAATTCAAGAAAATAAGGGAACAACTAGTTGGGTTAATACCAAAGTGAGTCATCAAGGTTTGGACAAGGAAAGGTGTTGAAAGGCCAGGCAGAATAGTGTATGTCAACAGCCAAAGTGTGGTTGTCGACAACCACTGCCTTCCAGAACCAGATTTCTGGAACTGGAACACTGCTTGTCGACAGGCCAAGGTTGGCTATCGATAAGTGATGGCCATCTGTCGACAGATGAAGGTTATCTGTCAACAGCTACAGGTGGTTCTGCATTATCTAGGTTCTGGAAGCATGAACCCTGTCGACAGATGGGTTCTGGCTGTCAACAAACGTACGCTAAACTTCCAGAAATGATGTAAAACTACCACAGAAAACTCTACTAAGTGTTTCTATGATTCCTAACATGATTAACAACATCAAATGAATCTGATCTACACTTCTAAACACTACTTTACAAGAAAGAAATAGTAGGACAAAGGAACACTTTCTTCACAATAAAATGACATGAACTGGAAGCTTATAGGAGCAAGACTCCATAGAAACATATCTCCACTTTCGTGCAAATCTCATCAACTGAAACAAGGTTCCTACCAGTACATAAGGCTGCATCTAAAGACATAAGTGTTAATTTAGAAATATGAACTCAATGGAAAAGAAGTAACCAGGCGAGCTTATTGAACCTCATGCCCACGTGCGGTCAAAGTAGGTACTTGAACTCCAAGACTTAAAAAGAAGGAGAAGTAAAAGATGAAGACAAGAAGAAAGAATCCTACCTGACTGGAGAAAGGATGAAGGTCCTTCTTCTCCTCAACGTAGAAGTCAACAGCCGTGGGAAGAGGAAACAAGAAGGCTGCAAAAATAGCAGCTTCAGCAGGTGCAGTTGAAGAAGTAGCACCAATTTAAGAAGTAGTAGCAGCAGCCACGGCAAGAATAACAACAACAACAGCAGGAGTGGGAGTAGGAGCAAGACTGAGCCAGTGGTGGGAAAAGCTCCCACGAAGGGTGAAGGGAGGCTTATATAAGCTCCCAGGTTCCCATGCATGTTGGCACGTAGCCAAACATGTGGAGCCGTAAGACTCCCTTTTACCATACAAGCGATGTTTACCATGCATGGTTTCCTCAACTTACACATATGGTAAAACGTGAAAGCATCTTAAACCAGGTGAAATGGGCTTACATAACCCATAATACTTAAGCAAGGTTTATTAAAAAAAAAAAGGTTACGTAAATAGGTGGAAATTCAGCTGGTCCACTTGACTGTAAATTTATGTACCCAAATGGTCTCCATTCAAGTTGAAATTTCAACCGTAATCTAATAGGAAGGTTTTACAAATATGATGATTTTAGTTTAATTTTTAAAATTATTTTTCACCCGGAAAAAATTACCCGAAAATAGTTGCGTCGACTTAATCTTGAAATTTGTGCGTCAACAATTCCGGATAATTATATTTCTACTCTCAGCATATTTTTCTAGAAATTATGGTGTTCTCAATTTTCAATTTCCTTATAGAATTCCGTGTTGCCCTGTCAGAGTGCGCACCTCTAAGTACGACATTGGAATAACATTATTAATACAAATTAATCCTAAATTAAAGTTAATTATATCTCATGATAGTAGTTATGTTTAACAATAAAAATCTTCACATTTTTCTAATTTTCCAATAAATGAAAATTTTTGGGTGTTACAACTCTCCCCCACTAAAAGAAATTTGGTCCTCCAAATTTAACATATAAGAGTGTAACAGTATTTAATACTGACCTGTAAACAATTATGGATACTTGTTTCTGAAGGCATCTTCCAACTCCCATGTTGCTTCTTCTTGTCCTCGTCTACTCCATTGAATCTTTAGTAATGAAACTTCTTTGTTCCGTAATTGCTTGATCTTTCGGTCGAGGGTTTGAACAGATCTTTCTTTATATGCCAGGTTTTCTTGCACATCCAGATTTTGATATTCAATAACATGCTCTGGATCGTAAACATATTTTTGTAACATTGACACATGAAAAATGTCATGTATATTGGATAGTTGAGGTGGAAGCGCCATTTGATACATCATTTCCCCAACTCTTTTTAATATCTCGAATGGTCCAATGTATCTTAGGCTCAACTTTCCTTTGATTTCAAACCTCTTGATTCCTCTTTAGGGTGACATTTTAAGGAACACATGATCACCTTTTTGAAATTCCAGCTCTCTTCTTCATCGATCAGCATAACTTTTCTGTCGATCTTGAGTAGCTTTCATTCGATCCTGCACTAAGTTTATAATCTCTATGGTTTCTTGGATCATTTTGCATCCAAGAATATGTGATTCATTCAACTCAATCCAACATAGTGGTGATCTACATTGCCGGCCATATAAAGCTTCAAATGGTGCCATTTGAATAGTAGACTGATAGTTGTTATTATAAGAAAATTCCATAATTGCTAAATGATTACTCCAGTCATTTCCAAATTCTAGAACACAGGCCTGGCACATATCCTCAATAATTTGATTTACTCGTTCCGTTTGTCCATCGATTTGAGGATGAAATGCAGTACTAAACTTCAGTTTAGTTCCCAATGCATCTTGTAGTTCCCTCCAAAAATGTGAAGTAAATCTTTCATCTCTGTTAGAAATGATATCTTTTGGAATTCCATGCAATCGAACAATTTTCTTCATGTACAGAGCTGCTAAAATACTGATAGACCATCTCGTCTTAATAGCTAAGAAGTGACCGACTTTGTAAGTCGATCAATTATTACCCATATTGCATCGTATCCACTACGTGTTCTGAGTAACCCCACAATAAATCCATACCAACACTGTCCTATTTACACTCTGGTACCTCAAGAGGTTTTAATTTCCCTACGGGTTTCTGGTGTTTAGCCTTGATTTTCTGACATGTTACTCATCCGATTGGCCTCCGTTTTTTTCCAGAACGGTCGGGGCGATGAGTGTGACTTGTGGAAACCGACGGAGTTCAATTCGGACTCCCGGTTTGAGCTCGACGCTCAAAGTCACAATAAACAAGTTAGTTTAGTTTAGAAATGAAAAACTTAGGTTTGTGGGTCCAAAATTAAAAATACTCATCCGATTGGCCTCCGGTTTGTTCCAGAACGGTCGGGGCGATGAGTGTGACTTGTGGAAACCGACGGACTTCAATTCGAACTCCCAGTTTGAGCTCGACGCTCAAAGTCACAATAAACAAACTAGTTTAGTTTAGAAATGAAAAACTTAGGTTTGTGGGTCCAAAATTAAAAATACTCATCCGATTGGCCTCTGGTTTTTTCCAGAACGGTCGGGGCGATGAGTGTGACTTGTGAAACCGACGGACTTCAATTCGGACTCCCGGTTTGAGCTCGACGCTCAAAGTCACAATAACCAACTAGTTTAGTTTAGAAATGAAAAACTTAGGTTTGTGGGTCCAAAATTAAAAATACTCATCCGATTGGCCTCCGGTTTGTTCCAGAATGGTCGGGGCGATGAGTGTGACTTGTGGAAACCGACGGAGTTCAATTCGAACTCCCGGTTTGAGCTCGACGCTCCAAGTCGTCTTAACCAAGTTAGTTTAGTTAAAAAATGAAAACTTCGATTTGAGGGACCAAAATTTGAAATAATCATCCGATTGGCCTCCGGTTTGTTCCAGCACGGTCGGACCGTTGACTGTGACTTGTGAAAACTGACGGAGTTAAATTCGGACTCCCGGTTTGACCTCGACACTCCAAGTCGTCTTAACCAAGTTAGTTTAGTTAAAAAATGAAAAACTTCTGTTTGAGGGACCAAAATTAGAAATACTCATCCGATTGGCCTCCGTTTGTTCCAACACGGTCGGGCCGATGAGTGTGACTTGTGGAAACTGACGGAGTTCAATTCGGACTCCTGGTTTGACCTCGACGCTCCAAGTCGTCTTAACCAAGTTAGTTTAGTTAAAAAATGAAAAACTTCAGTTTATGGGTCCAATAATAGAAATACTCTTCCGATTGGCCTTCAGTTTGTTCCAGCACGGTCGGGCCGATGAGTGTGACTTGTGGAAACTGACGGAGTTCAATTCGGACTCCCGGTTGAGCTCGACGCTCAAAGTCACAATAAACAAGCTAGTTTAGTTAAAAAATGAAAAACATCGATTTGAGGGACCAAAATTAGAAATACTCTTCCAATTGGCCTCCGGTTTGTTCCAGCACGGTCGGGCCGATGAGTGTGACTTGTGGAAACTGACGGAGTTCAATTCGGACTCCCGGTTTGACTGCGACGCTCCAAGTCGTCTTAACCAAGTTAGTTTAGTTAAAAAATGAAAAAATTCGATTTAAGTGACCAAAATTAGAAATACTCTTCCAATGGCCTCCGGTTTGTTCCAGCACGGTCGGGTCGATGAGTGTGACTTGTGGAAACTGACGGAGTTCAATTCGGACTCCTGGTTTGACCTCGACGCTCCAAGTCGTCTTAACCAAGTTAGTTTAGTTAAAAAATGAAAACTTCGATTTGAGGGACCAAAATTAGAAACTCATCCGATTGGCCTCTGGTTGTTCCAGCACGGCCGGGCCGATGAGTGTGACTTGTGGAAACTGACGGAGTTCAATTCGGACTCCCGGTTTGACCTCGACGCTCCAAGTCGTCTTAACCAAGTTAGTTTAGTTAAAAAATTAAAACTTCGGTTTGAGGGTCCAATGTTAGAAATACTCTTCCTCTGATTGGCCACTGTTTTGTTCCAGCACGGTCGGGCCGATGAGTGTGACTTGTGGAAACTAACATAGTTCAATTCGGACTCCCGATTTGACCGCGACGCGCCAAGTCGTCTTAACCAAGTTAGTTTAGTTAAAAGATGAAGAACTTCGGTTTGAGGGTCCAAAATTAGAAATACTCATCTAATTGACCTCCGTTGCTTATAGTTTTATTTAATTTATGCTTCTAAAATAAGTTATTTCTTATAATAGTATTTATTTTAACTTATTATTGTTATTTATGTATTGTAGGTTCCTTCATCGGGTGGAGTGGGAGGACACGAGGATGAAGACGAAGACGAAGACGAAGCATCATGATTTTCATTTCATTATTATTATTGTTGTAGACTTTTTATTATTGTTGTTGGCATTATATTATGGTGATGTTGTGGATATTTTTATTCTTATTGTGGACATTTTATTATTCTGATGTTGTGGACATTTTATTATTGTTGTGTTATGGATATTTTTATTATTGTTGATGTTGTCGACATTTTATTATGTTTTGTTGTGGATATTTTTATTATTTTTGTGTTGTAGACATTTTTATTGTGGACAATTATTATTGTTGTGGATATTATTTATTTTACGCAGGTTATTTTCCTAAAAATGTATATATTTTAAAAAAATATTTAAAAAATAGAGACCGATTAGTGACCGATTATAATCAGTCACTATTCGGTCCCTATTTTAGGGACCGAATAGGGACCGAATATTCGGTCCCTAAATAGGGACCGAACTGTGTTGGTCCCAATTCAGTCCCTAAAAATAGGGACCGAATAGGGACCGAATCAGATCGGTCCCTATTTAGGGACCGAACGTATTCGGTCCCAGTTCGGTCCCTAAAATAAGGACCGAATAGGGACCGAATTATTTCGGTCCCTAATAGTGACCGAATGATTCGGTCCCAATTCGGTCCCTATTTGTAGGGACTGAATTGGGACCAACTCAGTTCGGTCCCTATTTAGGGACCGAATATTCAGTCCCTATTCGGTCCCTAAAATGGGGACCGAACTGGGACCGAATACGTTCGGTCCCGAAATAGGGACCGATCTGATTCGGTCCCTATTTATGACCGAATAGGGACCGAATTTAGTCGGTCACAGATTTGTGACCAGAAGTTTTTGACCGACAAATTCGGTCACTATTCGGTCCCTATTCGGTCTCTGATCTGTTTAGGGACCGAATAGAGACCGAATATTTCGGTCTCTATTTTCGATTTTTCTTGTAGTGTCTTTATATTACACCATAAAAAAAATTTCTTTAAGTTTTGGTACATTTTGACAGCTCCCGGGTGGATAGTATAATCTGCCCGATGAGCTTCCTCTAATATTCGCTTCTTGATTTCTGAGTTATCCGGTATGCACAATCTGTTCCGAAACTGAAGATTTCCATGTGCATCTTCATTAAAATTATGTCTAGAATTCAATTTCTCTCTTATTTCTATCAATGTGGGGTCATTGTCCTACTGTTCACCAATTTGTCTCAATAGTTGAAATTGTACTTTCAGGTTATTAATCATAACCTTATCTTCTTGTGGTTCATCTTTCAGACTCAATGTGGAAAATTCTTCCAAAGGTTTCCATTTATTGACTTACAATTGAAATATTTTAACCACGGGATTTCTACTGAGAGCATCAACTACAGTATTGCCTTTTCCAGGATGGTACTCAATCTTAAAATCATAATCCTTGATATATTCCATCCATCCTCTCTGTCTCATGTTCAGTTCCTTCTGCGAAAATAAATACTTTAGACTTTTATGATCGGAGTACACTATGATTTGGTTATCATACAAGTAGTGTCTCCAGTGTTTGAGAGCAAAAATTACTGCTGCTAATTCCAAATCATGGATTGGGTAATTTTTCTCATGAGTCTTTAATTGTCTGTGTCACGTCCCGAGAATTACGCAGCAGATATTAATAATGTGGAATAATTCGAGTAGATATCTCGAAACGTGAACAGTCGGCAAATAAGCCTCTAGCTAGCACACACTAAATGTATAGCAACATACATCATCATAGGGCCCAAATATTGAACTCAACTAATCTTGTATTCAAATCACAACTCATTGTATTCCAATGAAAACTATTATAGGACTAAGACTCAATAAAAAGAAAAGTACATAATACCTCACTTCCTAGTACATGAATCTAACTCTCAAAGCAAACTACTATAACTAGGCTCATAGTTGGAACGCTCAATACTCGGACGCATTCCCATCCTCGACTTGCTCCTCCTCTTGAACTTCATAGTCACCTAGATGGTTAAAAGTAGGGGATGAGCATACTAGCCCAGTAGGATTTATATCTCAATGTGCGGGCAATGATATAAGTGATTAACAATTTAGAACTAGGTAAGCACGATGAATGTCATGATATGCATGTACGAAAAAAACTCGTTAAAACATGATACATGAACAAGCTAGGTAGAGTGATCATGATAGAACAAGCTCTAGAATGATATGACGAGATAGAACTAGCAATATATCACTTTGTACAAGCACGCAAGATTTCACTTGATGTCAATAGCTTTCAAGAACGCAAGAGATCACTAATTGCATTAAATGCAAGATGGCCATATCACGCAAGCAAGCACGCACGAGCACGAACTTTTAACACGATTCACTTATCAGGCACAAAGACACTAACGTACACCAAGAAAGATCCATCAAGAATGTACACTATGACATGTGTATGTGGTTATTGTATCTATCATTCAACACACACGCATGACTCCCAGTGCAGAGGCAACGACAGTAATCATTATACCCCATGGTTAACAACATATTTATGACTCTCCGTCATTGGGGCTAGACTGGAGCCCTTGGACACTTTCCGTGCCCAGTCAGCATCTCACTTAAATTTTAAAAGTAGATGCCCACAATTATTAATAATGGCCAATGGAGCTTCAATAAGTAAGCATGTGTAATGTCATGTTCACGATGATGATGAGAACAAGTAACAAGTAAATTGAACATGATTTCATGATAGCAATGGTCAAGAGATAAATTTGACAGCATAACGGCACGATTTATACTTTAATTCAATCTTTACATTAATGGCTTTAGTCTAGATTGTAAATCACACTCACGAGAACAAGATGAGAGAGGAAGTGTACGCCATCTCTAGTGAACTTCAATGGTACAACCAACTCGTCGGCCATGTGGGATCCATGGTCAGAGGAGATTTACGGAGGCCTTGGAGAAAAGGTCACTAGTCTACCGATTCGGAATGACCGGTAGAGAGCTTCCAATTCCCAAGAAAAGGCTGCCTAGATGTGCAAGTGTGTAGTGATGTACGCGTGTCAATTCAGAATCCATCGGTCTCAAACTCGCGAAAAGCACTTAACATGATGGCATGCATTTAACTACACATGAGTTTTCAAGATTTTAAGATAGTAATTATCATTTAAATAAGATAGAATAGTACAAAGAGTAAATCACAAGTTGCATGAATGGATCATAACATTTAAGGAGCACTTAGAATAACATTCATGTAATTAAAGCTTTTAAATGGGTTAATCACTTTTAAGCCATTAATAGTACTCATGAGATGATTATAACCAAGACATACAAATTATACACTTGTAAACATGTTAACTGACCTCGGGTATGCCCTGAAATATGCGCCCAACACAGAGGACGCACTTAAAAATGCATTGCACAGTGAAAATAGCGAAAATAGTGGAAAGTACAAATCACGTCCAAGAGGGTGGACACCATCATGCTTGAAATGCGTCGTGGGATGCGGACGCGGTCAAGGAAAATCATTTAATAAAGCTTGGGTGTGAAAAAGGCATGAAACGCGTCGTGGCCGGCTGCAGCAATTCAGAGCGGCGCTGACTGCCAAGCGAGTGCGAAGACCCACACAGGCGTTGACCAGTCAACGCTTGAAACACATCGGGTGTCACGGATGCCTTTCATATGATCGCGTCGCTCATGCGTGATGCGACACCAGGTGCTTGAAACGCGTCCACGGGACCGGACGCATTTCGAGCAGCAGACCGAAAACATAGGAACCAGAACTCAAGGGGTTCAATCCATGCAACGCTTACATCTCCTAAACTAGGCTTTTTGGACAAAACTCCCAACATGAAGGTTGTTGGGAACATGACAGAGGAGAGAACTATGATTTTTAAATAATTTTAAACAGTCTTGAGATGCATGATAAATCAAGATGAACATGAAACGACCCTAACATGCACGACTTTGGAAAAATGCCTATAACTCATGATGTACTCATTGGAATTCGATGAAACCAGTGGGAAACGAATGTTAACTTGATGCTCTACACATTAGTATAAGATTTCTTAAACTGTGGCCCGAGAAAACCTACCTCTTGGGTCGATGAAGTCCCATTTTTCCAGAAAACCCGCGTTCAGACCACTTGGAGGAGAACGCTTACTGCACCCGATCTACTAATTGAAAAATAGTGAAACCCTCTTTCCAGGGTATAAGCCGTGCAAGGTTTGGTTAGGGTTTCACCTACCTTTGGTCGACTTTAGATGACTATCTATGCAGTCGCAACAGACGCAACGACGAAGAAGAACGGCTTGGTGTGGGCGATCTCCTGCACCCCAACCACCAAGAACTCCTCCACACGACCCCAACAAGATGTAAGCTCGTCCCCAAGGGTTTGGTGGAGAGTATTTAAGCAACCATGGTGTTTAGGAGTCCTATTGTGACAAGGAATCTAAGTTGCGGTTTTGACATATTAGTTTCCTATTTTGAGGATTTCTTCCTCCATTTGAGTGTGTGAGGCTATAGAAACCTCCCACCATAGTTAACACAAATTTGAGTTGCCAAGAAAGCATGTTCTCATCCCAATTCAACTCTAATTGCCTCTTTCTAATTTCAGCCTATTTATGGTTACGAATTTCCATGTATTTTCTAGATTCATTTGATTTTTAGGCCATATGTGGCCCATTGACCCAATTATGATATTGGGTCATTAATATATAATGTTGAAAGTCTCTCCAGCATTTTTATTTAATTTTTGGTTGCGTCGTATTTCTGTGTTAACGATTTTCCGACTTGTTTCCTAATTTGGATATCGGTCATAATAACTCTTAAACCAAGCCCAAATGATTTTTATTGACCCAAATCCTTATTGGGTCATTAGAGGATATTATTTGATGTCCGTATATGATTTTTATTTAATTTTCTGACTCATCCGAGTACGTGTGATAATGATTTTCGACTTATTCATGAATTACGATAGTAAGTCGCGAAACACTTTAAACTTGGCTAATCCAATTTTTCTCTTCACAATTTCTTTGTGAAATATTTAGTAATAATATTTGGGGTCAATTTATATTTTTTATAAATTTTCCGATGTGTTTTAGCACATATGATAGAGGTAAGTATGTATTAAATATATGATATTATTGAAATTATTTATTTCCATTTATTTGAATTTTGATGCAATTAAAATTTCCGGGGTGCTACAGTCTAGATGCATAAGTAATAATTCTTCCTTCCTACATCAATACACATCCTAGTCCGATGTTTGATGCATCAGTATAAACTTCAAATGTTTTTCCTTCTACTAGCAAGGTTAAAACAGTGCGGATGATAAACATTCCTCCAATCTTTGAAATACTTGCTCACAACTCTCGTTCCACTCAAATGCAGTTCTCTTTCGAGTTAGTTGTGTGAGAGGTGAAGCAATCCTGAAAAATTTTTGACAAACTGCCGGTAATAACTAGCCATACCCAGAAAACTTTTAAATTTCATTAATGTTCATAGGTTGTTCCCACTTCTGAATAGCTTCAATATTAGAGGAATCTACTGACAATCCCTCTCTAGAAATGACATGTCCTAGGAACGTCACTTGTTCCAACTAGAATTCACATTTACTAAATTTTGCATATAATTTATGATTTTGTAATAGTTGCAAAGTAACTCGCAAATGTGCTTCATGTTCCTCCACACTTTTGGAGTAAATCAATATGTCATCAATGAATACAACTACAAACTGATCCAAATATGATCTGAATACATCGTTCACCAAACGCATAAAGGTAGTGAATTGTTCTAGACATGCATGGGTACTTACAGGCAATAGGAATTTGAAAACAAACAGGGTTTCGACATGCTTTGGTCATGGTATTCACGAAGAACTTAGAAACAGTACACAGATGAGATCAACGAATTAATTCGCATGATAGGATGGGTAGAAATTAGGGCTTCAGGGGCAATAGAAGCCTAACGACCATTAGAATCTCCAATAAAAATTTCGTGGCATGAGATCAAGTGTACAAGGAGAACAAGATTTAACGGGGGTTTAGGGTCAGGATGAGTGCAGAACTTCGAAAAGTAAGAAGTAATTATTGACTCGATGATAAATCATGAAACTTGAGGGTATTGTTCCTGGTACATGGAATGATCTACAGTCAAAATCTCATTAGTTTTGCTCGTGAGAATGCCTACCTTTGACTTATTTTGTCTTCTAGGGTTAAGAACTTGAAGAACTCGGGTTGAAGCTTTGATGAAGCCTCCTTCCCACGAATTCTCCCCCTCCTTGGCCTCTCCTCTAGGTCCAGCAACTCCCAGCAACGTGTTAGGGCCGACCATGGAGAGATTGGAGAGTAGTTATGCTTGTTGGGTTGTTATATCCTAATAGGACTCTAACTCCTATTAATTCCGGGATTTCTTTTTTTAATTCCACCTTCTATGCTTTCCACTTCATATTTGGGTTAGGATGGGAGCTAAATCCATGGCCAACCGATTAGGGTAGGTTTAGAATCCAATTACAACTCAAATTAGCTATTTAATATATTAAATACCTATTTTCTATTTAAGTAATAATTTAGTTACGAATTTAGGGTATTTTCCTATTATTTCACTTTTAAAAATCCCTATTTGGCCCAATAACGTTTATATGACCCGTTTAACAAAGCCCACCACTTATTTTTGTTTAATGTGTTTTAACTTATAAAATTCCCTTTTTAAATTAGAGAATATTAGAGTTTCGAATTTTATTTATGGGCTATGGGAGGTCCATTGATGAAATTTCTCATGATGGATTTATTACATATTGTTTGGAGTCTACCCATCATTTTATTTTTAATTGTTCATCTCATGGTTTTCTGAATTATTCTTTAATTACAATAATAAGTCACCTCAATTTCTAAACTTGTTCCGAATTATTTTTCTAAGCCCAATTTTCTTAATGGGTCATCCTTACATGACGTTCGAAGTCTCTCCGATAGGTTCTTTTAATTATGGGCGCGTTATCTTTCCGTATTAACGGTTTTCCGACTTATTTCCTAATTTGGATATTAGTCACGTTGTGACGTACACTTGGCCATCGGATTTTTTGTTGCGCAAATTTCTTCGTGGAACACTTAGGGATATATTGGGGGTTGATTTATAATTTTTACCAAATTGTTAGATGTGTTCTTGCACATACGATAATAGTATGTTTGTTTCTATTATTCCGTTTTTATAGAAATTTGTTATTTCAAAATTTTAATATACTGAATTTTTTCGGGTTGCTACAAAACTGATCCTAATATGATCTGAATACATCGTTCACCAAACGCATAAAGGCAGCAGGTGTGTTAGTTAATTCAAACGGCATCACAACAAATTCGTAGTGCCCATATCTACTTCGAAAAGCTATCTTGTGTATATCCTCTTCTTGAATTCTCAATTGATGATACCTGGATCTAAGATCAATCTTTGAAAAATACTGGGCTCCATACAATTGATCAAATAAATTATCAATTCTAGGAAGTGGATATTTATTCTTAATTGTTAGTTGTTCAATTGTCTATAATCTATGCATAGCCGCATAGACCCATCATTCTTCTTAACGAACAGTACTGGAGCACCCCAGAGAGATGTACTGGGTCTAATGAATCATTTCTCTATCAATTCTGTAGCACCCCGAAAAATTTATTAAATAAAAATTCAAATAAATGGAAATAAATGATTTCCATAATATCAGAGTATTTAAACGTACGTACCATATCATATGTCCAAGAACACATCGGAAAATTCCGTAAAAATTATAAATCAATCTCACACATAATTCGTAAGTGTTCCACGAAGAAATTTGTGCAACGAGAAATCTGATTGACAAGTGCACATCACACGATGACCGATTATCAAATTAGGAAACAAGTCGGAAAAACCATTAACATGGAAATAAGACACGACCATAAATTAAATAAAATATTGGAGAGACTTCCAACATTATATAATTGATGACCCATTATCAATATTGGGCCAATGGATCACTTTTGGTCCAAAAATAAAATGGAGCCTGAAAAATACCCATAAATTCGCAACCCTAATTGAGCAGAAAATGGAAGGAGGTAATTAGGGTAAAATTGGAGGCAATAATGCTCTCTTGGCAACCCAAATTCATGTCTAGCCATCCATGGAGGTTTCTTGATTGCCAAGGCACTCCAATGGGGGAAGAGATCTTCCAAACATGGAGGGGGTATGCAAAAACACAAACTCTTCTTTTCTTGTTGCAATAGGACTTCCAAAAGCCATAGATGCTTAAATACTCTACCAAACCCTAGGGGATGAGTTGTACAACTTTTTGGGGTCATGTGGAGGAGTTCTTGGCAGCTGGGGAGCAGAGGATCGGCCACACAAAGCTCATCTTCTTCCCTGTTGCGTCTGCTTCAACTTGTGCAAACCGTCCACTTGGAGTCGACCAAAGGTAGGTCAAACCTAAACCACATCGTGCAAGGATTACACCCCTGGGAAGAGGGTCAAGTCTACTTCCTAACCCAATTAGAACTCCCAATTTTCATGCAGTAGGCCGGGCGTATTAAGCGTTCTCCTCCAAGTGGTCTAAACGGGGTTTTCTTATAGAAAAATGTGACTTCTTCAACACAGAAGGTAGGTTTTCTCGAGCCAAACTTTAACAACTCATATACATGTTGTAGAGAATCAAGTCTAGGTTCATTTCCAAGTGGTTCGTTGAATTCCAATGAGTACATCTTGAGTTATAAGCGTTTGCCAAAGTCGCGCACAGATATGGATTTTTATGTTCATCTAGATTTTTCTCACATCCCGAGGCCGTTTTAAATTATTTAAAAATAATATTTCTCTCCTATTCCATGTTCCCAACAACTTTCATGTTGAAACTTTTGTCCCAAAAGTCCTAGTATAGAAATATAAGTGTTGATGGATCAGCACCTGTGTTTCTGCATTTTTCGCATTTTCGTGATGAAGCTTGAATCGCGTCCAGACCAGACGATGCAATTCAGGGGCTCGTTAAACACGTCCGCCCATGGAGATGCGATTTGGGGCCGTACTGTAAGGCCCTCGATTTTGTAGCATTATTTAATTTTGTGTAAATAATTTATGTTGGTATGTATAGATGTACATATCTACGTATGTATTAACTATTTATACTTATGTATGCATGTGTATAAGTTAGTTGTAAATAATCTATGAATGGTGTAGACGGTAGTATGTACGTGATAGTATACATAATGCATGTATATATGTATAAGTTGTGCATGGTTTATGCATTTTAGAGTTCTAGCCAAAGGCCAGCTTGGCGTCAATATCATGCAACGTGTATGTTGTGTAGGCGTCAACCTATGGACGCCAAACACTAATCCCAGCGTCCAGCGATGTGGACACTAATTTCTCTGACCTGCATGCGTTGCAGAGCCGGATTTCCGGGAGCAAGCTTGCTCCCCATTGGGGAGCTGTCCCCAATGGCTCTGAGCCTTCCCATCAGCCCCCTGTGTGGGTGGAGGGCCTCTTTGCTATAAGACTTCACTCTTTGCAACCAGAAAACCTCTCTTGACCTCTTTTCAAGAGATAGAGAGGAGAAAACACTACACGGAGCTGTGCAAAGACCCAACTTGGAGGCTTCAATCCGGCGATCAAGGCTCATCTGGCAACCTACTGCATCAGGAGGGTAGCTGGAACATCGGGGAGACTTCCCCAAACGTGGTGGGTTTCTACATCGACCTAGAAACCGGAGGAGAGCAATTGTGGAGCTTCTTGGGACTGCCCAAGGAGAGCTTCTCCGGCCATTTAGATCCGTCTGGAGTATTTTCTAGAGGTAAGTAACCTACCCCTATCGTCCATGTAGATGTCAAGTAGGGTTTTATAATTTTTATGTATTTTTTTCTCGTGTCCTGGATCCCCCATTCACCCCTTTATTTGAAGTTCGGTCTGTGTTTCTGCACAGACAGGAACTTGGCGTCAATGCCTTGAAGGCAAGATTCCCCGTGCGCGCAGCGTTCTTGCCGTCCACTCCTGGAACGGCCAGAGACCGCCGCCAAGTTCGTCTTGACATACAGTGAACTGTTCTCTCCTTATATATGATTACTTTCGATGTGTTTTGCGATGAGGATATAATGTAAACCTATTATGCTATCTAATATGAATGTTGAATGTGTGATAAGGCCTTGTAATTTCTGTGATTTGGCATAAATAGTTTTATTATGGAGAATGTATGCATGATGAGACCTAGACCATGTTCGTTACCGTGTATGAAATTCATGTGGAATTGGATGCCCTAAATTTTGCTACACCAAAATGGGTGAATCGGTCCATGCTCTAAATTTTTGGGAATTCTCCCTGCTCATCTGATTTATTGAGTTTTCTGAAATGAAATTAGAAAACGATGTCTAGGATTGCTAAATTTCCAGTAAATCATATGTTGTGAAATAAATCCCCGGGAAATTTCCTATGGTATTGTGTATATTGGGTTCAGGGTTATGATCTGTTAAACTGAACTTTTATGTTATACACCATGACAAATTGATCTTTGAATAATACAGGAATCTATGTTAGATTTTCTGAAATTTCATTTTGGATCAGAAAAATGTGAAAATTTTCATGTGGGTTTCAAACCCGAAATCAGCATGTGGTTAAATGCTTAGGTCATTTGGACAACTATACCATACAATATGAATTTTCCATGCAAAAATGGGTAATTAATGCATGCCATAATGAATGATTTAAGTTCTGTGTAATCCAACCTGTTATGGTGAAATTTCCTGAATGATAAATTCTGTCATCTGTAGTGATGATTAGGAAAACAGAGTCATGTTGCGAATGAGAGAATGAATGAGATGTGAGTGTCATGTGTAAAATGTGTGTAAAAACCGATATGTATAATGTGTTAAACTGCCATGTGTGATACTGCTTCCATAGAGGGCTGTAGAACCGTACCATGGAAAAGTCCCCATGGGAAGGTTCAATGTGTTGTGATCCTAAGGGCATTAGGATGAAATCTTGGAGGTGGACAAGTACCACTGGTTAGGGTGGAGACTTGTTCTCCCGGTTTGCGCAATCCAAGAGTCGTCACTGTATTGCTTAGGTGACGTATATGTGTATGTGATGTGATGTGTCCTTCCTATGGGGTTTGGACTATGTGTCACGACACTAAAGTGTAAAATGTGAATGTGATTGTGATCATGTGCAAATGTGTAGTGTGAACAATGTGTAAATGTGAATGTGTAAATGTGCAATGTGTAAAAAGTGAAGTATGTGAATTAAAAATTGTGTAAAAATGTGAAACCAAAATGTGAGGATGTGAAATTGAAATCCATGATGTGATGATCTGAAATCATGTTAGAACAGCAACATAAATGTGGTTATGATCATGTGTTATATTTGTACAATGCGTAGAATCCATGCTAGGGACAATCCTTACTTATGTGTAACCCATTCCATGTGTGTTTACTCTCACGTTGTGGTTTGAATGAGAACGTAGCTTTCATGTGTTAGATTGTAAAGTGTTAAACCACGTCAAAACAGCAAGCTTAAAGCATGTAACATGGTTATGTGCATGTGTAAGAATGAGAAGTAACCATGTTAGCAATGTTTTCTTTCATGTATGTAAGCTATCATGCTAAACTTGCTTTCATGTTTTAGTTTAATTGAAAGTAGACCTTCCATATGTTGGAGTGATTAGAGAGCATGTGATAGGAGATTTTGATTTAGAAAATCTGATAGCATGAATCATGTTTTAATGAGTAGAACTACCATGATAGGTTGTTAATTTCAATGAAGCATGCTACATGATTGTGTCTTGTAAATGGTATGTAAAACCTACTATGATATGTGCACGTGTGATAGATTGTAGTGTTATTTGCTGAGTCTTTTAGACTCATACTTGCTTTGGCGTACATGCGTAGTTGGTGACGACACACTTGCGGAGGAGGCAGTGGAGTCCGACTCCGAACGTGGAGATTAGATCGTTGGTGTACTTTGCGATATTTTGATTTCATAGTATGTAATTGCAACATTGTTCTAGCTTATCATGGAAAAATGTTTAAGTGTGGACAATTATGTATTTGATTTTCAGCAATGTAATTATGTGGACTTTTAGTTCTTTAAATGTTTTTGTAATCATGTATGTTAAATGTGGATGATGAATGAAATGAAGACAGTAGTTCTTTTACTTCCGCTACTCTGTTCTTATATTCACGTGTATCTCACTGAATGTATTGTTGGGTAAATGTCCCACTGTGGCAACGTTCACTATACCGACGTGGGTTGGTATAACCGTACCGATATAATGAGGGTCGCTACAGAGATTGGTATCAGAGAGAAACCGGTTGAGATTGCACATGAATAATACATGTCTTCATCCCCATTGCATGCTAAGTATGTCCACATGTGTAGAATTGATTAATAATGAATGAAAAATAGATAAGAAAATGGTTAGAACTTAGTAACCTAGCTAATGGTGGCTGAAATTTATTACAGCAATGGATTCGAGAGGTAGGCGTGGCGGAGCACCGGCCCATGAGGACGAGCCGAGAAGTGACGAGGAGCGGAGCAGCAGGCCCCGACACTGCAAGGTCCTGTACTTCCCCCACCGCCGCCTGTGGATATGGAGTATTCATGCAAGGTCTGGTGCAAGCCATGCAGACGCAGGCTCATACTCCGCAGCACTCCAGGCACAGTTGGAGGCTCAGGTTACAGTAATAAAATGATTATAGTCTGTTTTATTTGCTTATGCGATATTATGTTGATTGTGTATTGCTTGCTGTGTACTGTAGCAGGCTCAAGTACCAACTCAGGACCATGGTGGACCTTCTACCATGGAATGATTCAAGAGGATGCTACCACCCTCTTTTAAGGGGGAGAGCGACCCATTGTTGGCTGAAAGCTAGATGAGGGAGATAGAAAAGATCTTCGAGCCATCAGGTGTGCAGATGAGGATAAGGTCACATTAGCCACCTACATGCTACAGATATGCTTTAGTTTATGTGCTTGTATGTTCTGTTAAGTTAGATTTGTTTAGATGGTGCTTATGAGCGGTGTACTGCAGGAAAGAGCTGATGTATGGTGGGCTTCATTGCTGCGTACCCGGTTTGAGGATGGAGCTATTGATGTTGCTTGGGATGAGTTCGTGAGGCTCTTTCGGGCAAGTTCGTCCCCGAGCATGTTCAAGATCGGATGGAGCAAGAATTCCTCTCTTGGCTCAAGGCTCCATGACCGTCCTAGAATATGAGGCAAGATTTTCTGAACTCTCTAAATATGCACCTCATATCGTGGCAGACGAGCAGAAGACAAAAAATTCGTGATGGGCCTGAAGCCATCACTGAGGATGAGGCTCGTGGCGTTTGACCACCGCACTTTGGACGAGGCCCTCAGCGCTGCTTGCAGACAGGAGGTGAGATGGAGCAATACCTTGAAGAGAAGAAGGCTTCGCAGAAGAGACCTGCAGCTACGTTCCAGCGAAGGACAAGAAGAAAGTGGTGTACTCGACACAACAGCGATCAGTGGCAGTCGGCAGTTCTCAGGTACCTTCTGTACGTTCCCCTCGTGTGAAGAAGGAGTGTCCCCACTGTGGGAGGACACATGGTGGTACCGAATGTTGGATGATTACAGAAAGTGCTTGATGTGCGGAAGCAGCGACCACAAGATCAGGATTGTCCGAGACTTCAGCACGGAGTCCAACGCGGAGCCCACCCCAGCAGCGGTAGCGGCAGCAGTGCCAGCTACAGGAAGACCAGGAAGGCCTCGAGCCCCAGCTCGAGTGTTTGCTTTAGCTCGCGAGGACGCCGAGCAGGCGGAACATGTCACCAAAGGTACGGTTTTACTTTTAGTGTGCACGCTCGGGTGTTGTTTGATACGGGTGCTACTCACTCGTTCATTTCCGAGCGGTTCGCTAGCAGTTAGCCCTAGAGTCAGGTGTAGAGTCTGAGATTTAGAGGTCCCTTTGTCTGTGCACACCCCTGCGGGTACGGTATCGACTAGGAAGTTCATTCCGTCGTTCTATGTGCATTGAGGATAGAGTCCTAGAAGGGGTGTTTCTTCTTGCTAAAGATGAAGGACTATGATGCTATTCTTGGTCTGGATTGGCTAGAGGAGAACTATGCTTAGTGGATTGTCATCGGAAGAGGATTGTTTTCCGCATTCCTGGAGAGGACGAGTTCTCTCATCCCTTGCCAAGGAACTTGGCGGGAAAGTTAGTCATCTCTGCCATGAAGGCGATGCGCATGAAAAACAAGGGTTGTGACGCTTTCTTGCCAGCGTGGTGTTAGTGCCAGAGGCTGATGAGTCACCTACTCTTGCAGAGATTGATGGTAGTGCAGGATTTTCTAGATGTCTTTCCTGATGACTTGTCTGGATTGCCACCGGATAGAGAGATAGAGTTTACCAGAGGTGCTTCCGGGCACCTCTCCTATCTCGAAGGCTCCATATCGGATGGCACCTGCGGAGTTAGCCGAGTTGAGGAGGCAGTTGCAAGAGTTGCTTGATAAGGGATTTATTCGCCCTAGTGTTTCCCCTTGGGCGCACCTGTATTATTCGTCAAGAAGAAAAACGGGTCACTTAGGTTATGCATTGATTACAAAAAGCTGAACCAAGTGACTGTGAAGAACAGGTATCCCTTACCTCGTATTGATGATTTGTTTGACTAGTTGCGAGATGCATCAGTCTTTTCTAAGATTGATTTGCGATCTGGTTATCATCAGTTGAGGATTCAGAGTAAGGATGTGTCCAAGACGGCATTTAGAACCCGTTATGGACATTATGAGTTTTTGGTCCTTCTTTTCGGATTGACCAATGCCCCTGCAGCGTTCATGGATCTCATGAACAGGGTGTTTAGGCCTTATTTAGATAGCCTTGTCGTAGTGTTTATTGATGATGTGTGGTCTACTCCCGGATGAGGCCACACACCGTCAGCATTTGAGGGTAGTGTTAGAGGTTCTTCGTGAGCACAAGCTGTACTTAAGTTCAGCAAGTGCGATTTCTGGTTGCGCGAGGTTCATTCCTCGGGCATGTTATCTCCGGTGCTGGTGGGCAGTGGATCCAGCAAAGGTCCAGGCAGTTATGGATTGGAGGTTCCCAAGACCCCTTGGAGATTCGTAGTTTTATTGGTTTAGCTGGTTACTATCGGCGATTTATTGAGGGATTTTCATCCATCGCCGCCCCTTTGACTCAGCTTACCAGAAAGGGAGTGAAGTTTGTTTGGTCCGAGAAGTGTGAGAGTAGTTTTCAATTATTGAAGACTAAGCTCACGACAGCCCCGTGTTAGTCTTACCGAGCGGTGTAGAGGTTTTGCTATCTACACGGATGCGTCTCGGATTGGTTTAGGCTGTGTGCTAATGCAGCTGGAAAGGGTAGTGGCTTATGCTTCTCGTCAGTTGAAGGAGCATGAGAAGAACTATCCGACTCATGACTTGGAGCTCGCAGCAGTGGTTCATGCACTAAAGATCTGGAGGCACTATCTTTATGGTGTCAGATTGAGGTGTTTACCGACCACAAGAGCTTGAAGTATCTTTTCTCCCAAAAGGAACTAAACCTGAGGCAGAGAAGATGGATTGAGTTCTTGAAGGACTATGACTTCGACTTCAGTATCACCCTGGAAAGGCGAATGTCGTAGCGGATGCTCTGAGTAGAAAGAGGCCATCTCTCCAGCAGGATTGGAAGATGTTGGAGATGCGGCTTGCGCGTTGACTGAGTTAGAGCCGTCGCTATGCCAGGCTTTTGTAGCTCAGTTATCCTTAGGTCCTCGGTTTTGGATGAGGTGATCGAGCAACAGAAAGCCCGACTCTTAGAGTTATGTTAGGGCAAGGCAGGCATTGCTCATGATGAGGAGGGTGTGATTAGATCTCATCACCTTGTTTGTGTCCCTGATTTGGTAGATGTCCGTGAGCATGTGTTAGCGGAGGCTCACAGATCGCGATTCTCTATTCATCCAGGTAACACTAAGATGTACCAGGATTTGAAGAGATCCTTTGGTGGTTTGGCATGAAGAGGGATGTAGCGGATTATGTATCCGGTGTTAGTATGCCAGCAAGTGAAGGCCAAGCGACAGCGACCATCCGGCCTTATGCAAAGGATGGACATTCCAGTTTGGAAAGGGGAAGCTGTCACTATGGACTTTGTTTTGGGTTTGCCTCGATCT